>SNQJ01S0015535.1:156465-174887 GCA_010110895.2 Picea sitchensis
GAGGAAGAAAAAAAGGGAAAAGGAACCTGCCCTCTGTGTAAGAAGACTTTTTTTTTTGTAATTTTGGGATTAAAATGAATATATAAATGCAGAAGCGGCTTTTGGAATGTTTATGAAAAGATTAAGACTAGTGGTGATATGAGTCTTGTTTTCTTTTATAGTATGTGTTTCTTGTAAGCTCATATTTGACTTTCATCTGTCTGAATCAGAGGAATATAAAACCCATAATTCATCTCTGAGATGCTCTCAGCTTAGCAATTTAGACTATATTTATTTCTTCTCAAACCAACTCTGAATTCATTTTAAATAATGCCCCGATATGATTGTGTGTTTCTTTTTCCTCTAATACCATGCACTTTTCTATTAAACTCAGACTCATCACCTTAATTATCCTTCTCCTCTTGATAGTTCAATGTTCTGACAATGCATTGTTCATTCCAGACTCCATAGCCCAAATGTCATCTCCATTCCTCCAGTCATTCAAGAACAAACCCCAAAACAAACCAAATCTAGCCAATGTTTTCTATAGATATACCCATATTTATCGTGCACAACAACATCACAAGGTAGATTGTGCTTTTGCGCACGTATAACCACTATGCATTTCTTCTCCGCCACGCCAATAACTTGCGCACACTACTTTTGTGTTGCACGCCAATATCCACTGCACACAGTTTTTGTATCGCGCACTGATATTCCACATGCATTTCTCTCTATGCATTGCACCATGCCAAAGTTCAATATGCCCCACCGTGCACAATAATCTGCGCGCACCATTGATTACACTGTAATGAGACAACTTATACTTCTACTGTGCGTGCACCAACCAAACTCCTCTATGCTTTGCAATACTACGCACACCACGTGCACCATTACTACGTGTGTGCACACCGCACAATGCTAAATTTAGCGTGCACATCTGCACATAAACATTTTTCCATGCTGCACCGAAATTTAGTGCTTGCAGCGGCATGCCAATATCTTTCCGTGCAGTGCCGAATTTTACCTATCACAATATTTTCATTGCACATCATGAATTTTTGGTGTGCCCAACTGCGCACATTCACTTTTATGCGCAACAAATCCTCGTGAATTCTGCTATAGAAATTGGGGCTTTTCCCCATTTCCACCCAGTTGCTGTTACTTTTTACCATGGACGTTCTACAAACTGAAATTTGGCACTTTGAAATAAATCCTCTGTGATATTTTGCTTCAACTCAACTTTCTCGGCCCATCCAGGCTCAGTGTTGAAAACTGAAGCTCTGATACCAAATTGTAACATCCCCATGCACCCACAGGCCGAGAAATGCCACTCCAGAACATTCATTCATGCTCTAATACCAATTTGTAACGTCCCCGACCATCCATGTCAGGTCACACTACGCCAGAGAACACAACCATTCTCTGTGCGGAACATACTGTAACATACTCGACATCTAACTGAGCTATGCTACACAAAATTTTCTAACTGCATGCAATTAAAACATATACACACAGAACACCTACGAAAGCTTTACACGTAAAACGTAAACATACAAATACATCTGTAAATGCACAAATTCATACTGAAATAACAATAACCGCATACATGCAACATATACAGGAAATACCCATAAAATATAAACACAGTTATAAATCATACACAGGATAAATCCGTAAAACTAAGCACGAAAATAATAATGCAGCATGTAAATTTGTCACACAATTGATACTTATCTTGGTAAGAGTATCACCAACTGCGTGCAAACCTTCCACAAACCTCCTAGCCTTAGACCACACTATTCATTACTCTCAACAATGAGTCACCCCTGAGTTGGGACTAAACTCCACCAGGGTAAAAAGGGTTCCTAACCAGGCTAATGGCTAATGGAAAATAGGAAAGACTCCATCACAGGCGCCTACTCAAACTAATAACCTCCAATCTCTCATTCCCCACATGCCTGTCCCACCCAAGGAAGTGTTCCCCTTCTCTTCTCAACAATCCTTCGACTGCCCCACTTCCCTTCCAGGGCTTCAACAACATGCAGACCTGAAGTCTCAGAGCCCTGTAGCTGTAGTTTAGCACTTTCAGGGAGTCACCTCCCAACAATTCTCTTTCCCAGAGAGAAATTACTTGCGGGCCTGACAACCTACCTCTTCAATATCGCACGGGCCTAACAACCCGCTTCTTTAGTCCAACTCCCCGGCTAACCAGCTACAAAAACCTATATGGCCATGGATATAAGCTCCGATACAGTGACAGGAAGTATGGAGGATAAATGACTGCATGAGTGAAAAATAGTCATGGAACCATGGCTGAATGAATAATAGAAAAAGAATGATGGAAGAAGTGATGGAAAATATGATCGTAAGAATGATGGGGGAGATGTCAAAATGAGGTAAGTCCTCAAAATATGTATGCATGTCCCTAAATTGACACTTGTCATGTTGGGAGCTACTTTGGTCCACTCGTCCCCAACTTTATAACTTAGGATAACATAATTATCCATACTTTATACTTTAAGAAATATTAATATAATATTCCTTTTTGGCTTAAGCTCCCTAGCTTAGACTTTTTTCCTTAAATTTTGGCCCCCACCCTTTCCCTGACTAGTGGAGTTTAGTCCCCCATCTCTTTTATCACAATTGGTCTACGCGCAACGATGTATTTTATATTAAATATGAGACATGTACAAAAACAAGTGCAGTGGCCTTTAACATCTAGGCTCTTTGGCCTAATCAAAAGATAAGCATCCTAGCTTATAATAACTGGCTCACCAACCTATAAAACATATCATATACACAAAGGCTCTCTGGCCTCAACATCGCTTGCACTTAAAATGCTGCACGTGGTATCCTGGAATGTGCACACTTCCTCATTTTACTACATAGTACATGCGCTCACTATGCCATGAAATGTGCATACAAAAATGATATCAAAACAACTCACCAACTTATGTACATTTGTATTTACATTTACAATCGGGTTCAGCCTGGGGATATTACATAAAGTATTTGGAACCTCTTGATCATTCTTTGGTTTGAAAACTTGGTTCCCTTTCTGGAATTGACCCTTGTATGGAACCCTAGGGGCTTGATGTTGAGCCCTTTCTAGGTTGACAATCCTATTCATAATTAGTTCTTGGGATTTTACCATGCCATCTAAAGTCATCTGCAACTTTTCCAAGCTAGCACTAATGTCTGAGGCAGGCTCATCATTGTGGACTATCTTGGGTTTAGTGTCCATTCTGACTCTTGGGGATGAGAAAGGTTCAACTTTGGATGAGAGAAGGTTGTGTTCTATCATTTTTGCTATTTCTTGAGATTCTTGGATCGTTTGGGGGTTCTTATCTATGAGGAGATACCCTAGTTGACTGGTAAAGGCTTTGGTATAAATGAACAGAAGGAAACTATGAGTTGGATGATGAATCACATGGATTTGCTGCAACAGGGTTTCAAACCTACTGTGGAATTCACTAATGGTCTCATTCTCATGTTTTATGAGGCTATTCAGCCTTATCAGTAGCATATTGGGGTCTTCCTTGATACTCCATCGTTTGATAAAAAATTCTTCTAACTTATCCATGGTTTTAATACTGCCATCAAGAAGACTATTGTACCAATGCCTTGATCCATCATGGAGGGTAGCAAAGAACAGTTTCATAGCCAAATATTCAACATCATCACTAATGGGATGAAGCTGGAAGAACGCCCAAAAATTGCTCATGTGATCCTTGGCACTGATTGCATCATTACCGGTGAATTTAGGCAACCATTTTTCATACTTGGGGGGAATTTACCTAGGGTAGCCTGGTATAGCTGTCATGTCTAGTGGTTTGAAAAGATTGGATGAACATTGTCTTTGGTTGGAATAGAGGTCTAAGTTTCTGTGCTAGACATTGTGTTTACGGGAAGATTTCCGCTGAAAAGTGATTTTACTACAAGATAGTTCTGGGGAGGCTTTCTTCTAAAGGATTTGGGAGGGTTGGTGTACCTCCTTGTGGATCGTGGAGTTACCAGATAATTTTCTTGAAATTATCAAACAAATAATGGAATCACCCTTAGTGGAGTCGCCAGGTAAGCTTGTACGATAAATATTCTTGAGGAAAGGCTTACCGAAAAAGTGTTGTTTGAGGAAGATTGACTCAGTGTTCCCCAGAAGCGGCACCAAAATGTTATCACACAATTTGTACTTTGATAGAAGAGAAGGTAAAGGAGAGAAAATTGGCGTAATGAGAGACTATACTATCACTGTCACCTCGATATGATGTCCCTTTCTATTTAGGTTGGTAGGCCCAGGGGAGACGTCCTCGATGACCTGGGGGTTTGAGAAGAAAAAATCAAAGTGGCTAGGTAAAGATCCCCTCTCACAAGTCACCGCCGATCAAAAAGTCCGGTTTTATAACCAATGAAGAGATAATGTGTCAAAGTGTACCTTCCCAGAACAAAGCAACAAGAAAACTATATATCTGCAAGTACACTTGCTGGTTAGCACTTCATAAAACCATTGAATTTCTTAATAAAATCAATTTGCTGAATATGATGAAGTAAATAGATATTTTATAACAACAATATTTATAGAGAAATACTTCACATAAAATGTCTTGAAAATAGCTTCAAAATGACTGAAAATCACTAACTATTGAAATCATAACACTAGCATTTGATAGAAGCACATAAGACAAGGTATAATTCAGCCTTTTCAACTACTTTTACGAGATTTTAATGCTTCATCTAATGGATGTATCTTACTTTAGTAACAACAACAATGTTGTTAGTAGGTCAAGCTATTCTAGGGTTAGAAAGTGTTAGTAGGTTGCTTGAGGTAAAAGATTTGAGGGTAGGTTTCATCAATCAAACAATTTTAAGGTCTAAATCAATGAATTTTAGGGATAATGGAGTCACTTGCAGCAACAAAACTTGAAGGAAACAAATGATAATTTAAGAGCTAAGGACTAAGAAGGATGAATATTGAGGTGTTGGTAAGCCAAGACCTCAATCAACAAGCCTTAGAAGGAAAACGACTACTAGGAACTAGGTAACCCTAGGCCCTAGCAGTTTTCCTTCTTCTTTAGCTCAAGATTGAAACAATTAATGGCTTGATGAAGAAAATGTCACTAGAGTGTTGCAATGGCAGGGCTCTAGTACAATGCTTCAAAAGGTAGGGTTTCTAGCACAATCTAGTAGGTGAAAAATTGTTAAGACAAGGACAATAGCATTTTCTTGTTTTCCTAGGGTCTTAAACTAGCTATTTCGTATTCTTGGAATAAATGAAAAGTAAATACACCATAACCATTCAAAGCAAAGAAGGATTTCATAAATTCACTTACATCCACCAAGAATAATCTAGCAATAAGCCTAGTTGAAGATTTTCCACCAAGAAAAATGCCAAGAAGCACCAAATTAAGCCTCCTCGAAGAAGTGTGCCTAAAATCTCATCCAATAAACCCTAAGGATGGCACAAATTTCATTCCTCACAAGTGTTAGTGAAAGATGATGAAAAATAAGAGGGATTTTCCCCCTATTTATACAATACTAATGACTAGAATTAGGTAAAAAAGGCTGACATGGCCAGTTACAAATAATATAAAGTTTTTACATTAAATGTCATAATTAAACCCTAAAAAAAGCTGCTAATGTGACTTCATGCCCTTTTAGGGTGACGTTAGGCCATTTTTGGGCAACGTTGGCCCCTTGGAGCAAAACATTAGGCCTCCTTGGGCCTCAGGAACCTGCCACACGTGCCACTTGGCACACAACTGCCTCCAAAACATCCCAAAATGATGGATGACATCATGGGTGACCTGAGTGACATCATGGGCCTTCCAAGGCCCACATCATAGTGGAAAGGGCATAACCCCCCTGGGTCCAGGCCTTCCAGGCTACCCCTGGTAAAACGTCCTCCTCTCTCTCTGAAGCAATCCTTTGATCTGTCTCTACCCCCTGCTGGGGTCTCAACATCCATCCGGTGGGCTTGTATCCCCATGGAGGTCTGAACTAATCATCTCCCCATGTGTACCCATCCATTGGGTGTGGCCCTGCGACATCAACAGATATGCCCTTCATGGGCTCATAAGTCACAAGGATAATAGCAATGTCAGTCACATCTAATCGTCATGTTATTAAACATGTGCATGAAAACCCTTTTACTCAGACAAGTGCTCAAAGAAATTATGGTAATCTACAAGCCAAGTTTGGAGGGGATGCTAGGATGTCCTATTGGGATAATTCTCATAGGATGTGGGATGTTCCCGAGAGAAGTCAAATCTAGGCCATGTGAGTGGATGAGGTGGTAAGGGATGTCTCGACAAGGGGTGTAGTGATAGCATGGAAATGTATGGATTACCTATGGGTTCCTTTGAAAAGGGTGAGATGCACCTTGTCATGGATGCAAATATTTCCAAGCCCATTCATGCCTTTTATCTTTTATTCTTATTGTTTTTTCTCTCAAGAGGATGATTAGGGGACACTTCCTTGGTGTGGTGACCAGTGGTGGCAATGTTACCCAGAAGCATTTCACGGAAATGAGAAGGATGGCTCGTGATGAGACCCCCTTTCTCTTGGCTATGCCACGAAGAGCCACTACCCTGATGGTGACCAGGTTTCGGTAGTTTCATACCACTACATTCCCATGGACATAATAGGATGGCTCGTGATGAGACCCCCTTTCCTCTAACCAGGTCTTGATTTATTATTTTTTATGGGTCCCTCTATTTCTTGCTGAGAATATTTTCATTTCTTTCTCGAGGATCCCTGGGCGAAGCATCTCAAGGTTTCATTCTTTTGAATTTTATCTTTTTCCAACTAATTTTACCCTCTGGGCCTTTAGCCCCTTCTTCCCACAAGGTAAGGTACAACCCTTAGATATTTGGCCAACCCATTTCCTGGACCAGTGTAATGGGGTGGATGAGTGGGAAAAAGATGAAAAGTGGTAAGTATGGTGGGAGAGGATGATGGACTTTCATGAATCCCCCCATTGGAAACTTAAACCCTATGGGTACGAACTTACTAGGGCATGTTGTCATTCCCCCCAGGTGTGGTCAAGTGGAAAAGCATAAGGTCCAAGCACACGTTAGAAGAAAAAAGTAATTAAATGCACATATTCAAAGGTTTTGAGGATCAAAATGACACATACCATGATACCTGGACTCATTACCTCATGGAGCAAGATCCATTTCTGTTGCAGGAACATGCTGATGTGATGGACGCTGCTGCTGCTGACAAAGTGGAGGTGATGAAGAATGAAAGGATGTGCCCTCCAGGGCCATGCTCAAGTCGATCTGGCTCTCAGTACTCCATGTCTAGGACCTGTGGGCCTCGAGACATAATCTCCTTAGTTATCCCTAGGCTAGGGGATAACAATACCATTTCGAGTCCCAAAGCTCTTCCCTACTTCTTTGTGTGCTGTTGTCAATGTTTCCTCCTCAACCCTCGTCGGGCTGAGTGACTTTATCTCAGAAGTGGTAACATATTCAAGCTTGATGACATTCTCGGGTTGTGCCATCCTTTCCTCCCTCTTTTGGTCTTGTTGAGTGACCCATACGTACTGCTATGGAGTACCAAACTTTGGTGGTATCATGTTGTATGTGATTTGAACACTTTCTTTCTTCTTCGCACAATTACACCTAGGGAACACACTTCTATCTCTCTATGTTCTCAAAAATCACTAAGTGTTGAGTTAACGCATGCTTTCCACACTTTATAGACCCGGTCATAATTTTTTTTCACTTTTTCCATGCATTTGCATCGAGTTCAATTTTTCCTACACGTTGTCTTTCTATGTTGTCGTAGTAGTTGTTGCGCGCGATTTTTTTTCCAAATTTTTGTGTTTTTGTATTCCTTTTTCTTATTTTTCTACTTTTTATTTCTTTTAATCACTTTTCTTTCCTAATATCTACTACTTTACACTATATACATGGCTTTATTATTGTGCTGTAATTACTAAGAGTTAGTAAGTCGATTGTCCCTGTACAGTTTTAGTATACTACCATTCACCATTCCTTTCAGTTCTGTCCCTCCCAAGTCCTTTAACTGCACATATCCTCCATCTGTGACAGTATTTACTTCATATGTCCCTAGCCAATGCATCCCAAACTTACCATGGTGTTGCAAACATTTGTTGTCATAGAGAAGAACTAGGTCTCCCTCCTTAAATCTCTTCTTTTTAATGTGTCTGTCATGCCAAGATTTGTCCCTTGATTTTTGTACCTCTTGGTGAAATCCTGCCAGAATCCTATTTTCTTCCATTTCCATTAGTTGACTTAACCTCTTTTGTACTATGCCTCTTTCTTTCATGTTGGTAATTGCTGCTACACGCAGACTGGGTACCAAAAATTCTAATGGCACCACCGCTTCTTGTCCATACACCAATATGAATGGTGTCTATCCTGTCAAGTTCTTGCATGTGGTCTTGTATGCCCATAGTACTGTTGGTATTTTCAAGTCCCAATCATCGATGTTAAAATTACAGATCTTAGTCAAAGCATTTTCCAAAATCTTTTGGAAATCTTCTACTGTCCCATTTGCCTAAGGATGATATGGTGTAATCTTTTGGTGATAGAATTCAAACTCCTTAGTCATCTCATTGATGGTACTATTAATAAAATGAGTGCCTTGGTCACTCATAAAAATCCTAGGACATCCAAATCTGGTGATCACTTGCTCAAATAAGAAGTACACTATGGTCTCTATGATGCAATCTTTGACTGGTACCGATTCTGCCCATTTGGTTAAGTATTCGGTCACAATAATGATATATCTGGCTCCTAACCTTCTTGCTGGTGGATTAATATCTCCGACAAAATCTATTTCCCATTTTTCAAATACTTGTAGAGTTACTTGTGGTCTCAGGGGCATCTCATCCCTCCTGTTGGGTTTGCCAACCCTTTGACAAATATCATAGTTTCGACAATATTCTTTGGTATCCTTATGAACTATTGGCCACCATAAACCTGTGCGCAATACCTTCTGTGCGGTATCTTTTTCTGCATAATATCCTCTAACTATGCCTTCATGATCTTCTGCTAAAACCTTGGTCCATTCATGTTCCAATACTCACCTTCTCAAAATGTTGTCTGTGCCCATCTTGTATAAATGAATTGCAATGAGTTGATAGTCTACAACTTGGACTGCGAGTTTTTTCTTCTGCATAGTACTAAACTCATGTGGTGCAAATCCTGTACTTAAGAATTCAATGATATCATCGAAGTATTCATCAACTACCTGTACTGAAAATAACTGTGCATTAAGGAAGTTGTTTTCCAAGTTAGTAGGTTCTTCTCCATTGGTTACCCTTGACAAGTGATTAGGTCCCGCATTTAGCTTCCCTGGTTTGACTATTACTTCAAAATGAAATTCTTGGAATAATAACAACCATCTACATATCCTCCCTACCAACACTGGCTTGTTGACTAGATATTTGAGGGTAGAATGATCTGTGAACATTTTAAAATGTTTACCCAATAAATAATGCCTGAATTTCTGAAGTGCATATACCATGACTAGGCCTTCTCTTTCTGTGGTTTTGTAATTCTTCTCAGATTATCACAACTTCCTGCTTGCAAAGGCTATAGGATGGTATAAGTCCCCTGCTCCTTGCTGGTCCATAATTTCTCTAAGCATTATTGCTGATGCATCTAGATTCACATGAAATATCTTTTCCCAATATGGAAACACTAATATGGGTGTTGTCACCATCTTTTCCTTTAGAGTGATCAATCCTTGCCGAAAATCCTCATTCCACTGAAATCTGGTGTCCTTCTTTAATAGTTTTTCCATTGGTGCAGTAATCTACACATACCCCTTTATAAACTTCATATAGTAGCATGTATTTTCTAGTGTGGCTCTTAACTGGCGCACTGAATTTGGTGCTGGTAAGTTCACAATAACAACAATCTTGGTAGGCTCAACCAATAAACCTTATTTTCACACTATATGTCCCAACAATATCTGAAAAGGGGTAGCAAAAATTCATATCTTAATGTTTAATGATATCTGACATTGCCTGCATCTTTCCAACATTAGTCTTAAAACTTCTACATGATCTTTCAAAAGACTATACACAGTCCAATCATCTAGATATAATTCTAGAAACTGATGTATGAATTCCTTAAAAGAAACTATGACTACCCTTGAAAATATAGCTAGTGCATTCTTCAATCCAAAGGGCATGACTGTATATTGGTAGGATCCCCATTATGTAGAAAAGGTAGTCTTATACTTGTCCTCTGGAGATATTTTGATCCGATGGTAACCTGAGAATCCATCTATGAATGAATATACTTCCTAGCCTCCCACATTCTCCAAAACCTCATCTGTAAAAGGGGTAAGGAAAGGATCATGTAAGAAATCATCATTGAGTTTTCTCAAATCTACACAAATCCTTATCCCCCTTTTCTTCTTTTCCTGGACTACCATGGGACTGTTCCATTCATATTCCTCTACTTGTTTTATGATGCTAGCTTCCAACATTCGGTGAATTTCTGCTTTCACTTTTTTCTTATACATTGGATTCAACCTGTAAGGTCTTTGTCTAACAGGTCTAGCCTATGGTTTTAGGGGTATCTTCATATCACCTATCTCACCTACTATTCCTTTCATCTCTGTAAAGGTTGTTGGAAACATGTCACCGTATTCACGTAGTTGCTTTGTTATCCTTTATAGTGTTTGATAATCCCAATAGTCTCCAATGCTTGCCATTTTAGGATTGTCATTCGTCCCAATGTTGAATATCTTGACTTTGATTGGTGCAGAAAATTCCTCTGACTCCAGAGATGGACCTTCCACCTCTCTCTCTCCTTCAATCTCGGTGATCTGAATGTTGCATGGATCATCTTCATCTGGTGTTTCCTCTTCGACATGATAACATGAGAGTAACTCTTTGATTACATGTCTGTTCTTCTATTGATATTCTATTATAATCTCGACCTCTAGCTCATAAAAAATTATCACTCCCCTTGTCAGCTTCATAGTTGAATCGATGTTGGGTTTCTCATGCTTGAATGAGAAAGTTACTACAAAATTCTGCTATAATCTTGTCCATTCTATCATGCCTCTGTGCATCTCTTGGTCTATGTACCAGTTCCCTGGGATCCCTTCCAATGTATGAATGAAGTGATGAGTCCATTCCTATGGTGGTGTCATCCTCCATTGTGTTATGCATTTCTCTAAGTGTTCAAATGGTGTTCCTCGCCCATCATACTTCTGCACTATATTTCTCCCCTGTTCTGTGCCAAATATAATGCGCAATAGTCATTTACAATGATACCAGTCCTAAATTTTTTATTTGTGTGCACCCCACCATCTTGCAGGTGTTGCCTCGATTGAAATATCCAGGGCTAACAACCTCTGATTTTCCAACGCTTCCTCATATTTTTTCAAGAATTCCTCTAAGTCGTTCAACCCATGAAAGCTGGGAGGTTCTCTTATCTCTATACCAACCCACCTTACTACGCAATGTATTCTTATGCACCTCCTTATGGAGACTTCATGTAGTCTCTATTGCCAATTCTCCAATCCTGTGTCTGAGTCCGAAGCACACGATGTAATGCTTCTCCAGCTAAGTACCCCATCTATAGTTGGGTTGAAATAATATTCTTCTCGCATATTGGTTCCGTATAAATGATTTATTTCTTACAAATCCAAACATGTTGCCTCTACAAACCTTTCTCCTTCTGAAGGATCCAATGATGCAATAACTCTATATTCACTTGATTCAAAAGTCATTTTCCTTGTCTTTAGGTTGATCACAACCTGGTTTTCAAATTCCCAATCCAATCCAAGTAATGTTGGGTAAGGTGTTGTGCCATCTACTATCTTTATCACTTCAAAGTATCCACAATGCATAATCCATCCAAATCTAGTGTCACACCTTTAAGTCTTCCAATTGGTAACACTCTGTGCTGATTCACTAGTTTCAATTGTATAGGTGAAAATACTAATGTGGGTTCTCCCATACCCTGCCATGTCTTCTTAGGAAAGATGTTTACTTCAGAGCCTAAATCTAGTATGATATGTCCCATGTTGAAGTCCCCAATGTTGGCATTTAGATTGAATTCCATGCTTTTCCTTCTTCTTGTATGGATATGATTGGTCGTTTTTTGTTCTAACTTCCCTTCTAGCTTTGTGTTACATCTTTCTAGCAGATTCTGTAAAACCTCAATAGATGATGGATCAATCAATAAATTAACACCAGATTGCAGAAAAGTATTTATGGTACTTACTTTCTCTAAAGGTTGTTCTTTACTGGTATGACCCATTGAATATGGATTCTCGTACATTGGTGGGTCCTGAGTTTGCTGCGCAACAGATGTAGATGCAATGTTCTTCTTGAGAAGCTCCTATCTGGCCTCCTTAAATGTTTCCTTTTCTTTCTGTGCGTCAAAATTCTTATATGGATCAATATTCTTCTTAAACCATTGGTGTTGAGTTGGATCTTGTTTTGCTGCGTCAACTCCTGTCTTGTCTCCTCCTCGAGTAACTATATTGATTTTTTTCCCATCATCCTGGTTTCTACAAAAATACAATGGACATTCTGGTTGTTCTATCTCCTTTTGTCATGAATCTTTCCCAAGAGTGTTTGGAAGTTTTCTGTGTCATGGTTTGCTGCGCAAAAATACATACATGTCGTAGGTGGAAGTGGACGATCCCTTGCATAATGTCCTGGTTATTGGAAATTGTGGCACAGTACTGGTCCTCTACTTCATCCAAATTCTCCTTTGCCTCATCCTCCACCTATGTATCCACCTTGATCTCCTCGCTATGCATTGTATTGGGGTACCTAGTTATATTGCACGAAGTTATGCTATGGCTGCATGTTGTTGTAATACAGCTGCGCGGGGTTGAATGGTGGAAACACTTGGTTGAAATGAGGTGAAAATTTCCTTGTCATCATCTCTTATTGCACCCTGTAAGTGTCTGAAGTTATATATCTCATCAGTTCCAGCGTTCTACAATCCTTATCATCATGACCCACCGATTTGCAAAAATTGCAATACAAAATTTTTGGTACCGTCTTATACTTCTACATCATTGGACAATGATATGGATCATGCCCATGCATGTTACAAATCTCACACCATGGTCCTCTTATTGGCAAGGGGTTTGGCGCCTTTGTTGCCAAGTACAACACAAAAGTTGGAAATTCGTTCTTATGATGTCCTTCTGTCCTACATAGCATACACCAAACAACTTCTCTTTTCTCTTTTCCCTTATTCTGGTTCAGTTGAAAGGTTAGATTCTTTAGATCCTTCTTCAACTCCTCTATTGCTGGATCTGTCTGGTGATACTGGTTTTCTTCCGGTTGTAGGGATTCTTGTAGAGCCTCTTCCCGAGGTTGGAACTTCTTCTATATCAAAGGATACTTCAAGTGTGGTAACAGTGAGTTCACAAATAAGTGCCTATATTGCATGTCAGTAATTGAATATTTCAACTTACCTTTCAGACACCTTTCAGAGAGTTATCAATCTCCCAAACAAACTCACCCAGTTTCTTCCCAATTTCAATCATTTCATTCATGTACTAGTCTTATGAGATTAGCTTCTGAAGCTCGTTTACCAGTAGTTTTTTCACGTTTGCGATAGTCTTTGGCACTCCTTGTGGACTGTTTACATCTAGGCTCATGTACCAGTCCATCACACGGTCTCTTAGTGTGATAGCTAACTGCACGAGATTTGTATCATCATCTGTGATATTCTTTGCTTCCTAGATCTTCTCACAGATGAATAAATGCTTTTCAGGGTCCTCTGATTCCTCTCCCCAAAATTATGGTAATCTGATCGTAGGATCTTGTCCCGCCATTTTGAACTGTGTTGAACTATTGCCTACGCGTGGTGTAGATAATTGACTATTACTTCTTGAAATTTCTCCCACAGTTGATTTTACTTGATTGGACCCATGTCTTGTTGCTCCTCTTCTACTAAAATTTGGATGTCTAAACACTGGTGTTCTTTCAGATGTACTAGTTGTACATGGGGTTGTAGGTTCCATACTGATGATGATATGGACTGCAGTTCTGCCTTCTATTCCTGACCTTGGACCTCCTGTTTTCCTTTCATATGTTTCACATAGGATTTCCTCAATCTACTCCATAGCCCGGAGATCCTCTACCTCTTCTTCATCGCTCGCCAAGCCTTCTCTGTCGGCTATGGCCCTCTTCTTGTTATTCATCTTATATTGGTAAGGTCTTTTGTTGCGCGTCTTTCCAAAATTTTCCATTATTTTATTTATCTAGTCCTATTCCATCATGATTGGGTCCAAGGACTCCTTCTTCTTCCCCTTATCCATCTCCTTGTCCATATCTCAACCTCTCGTCAGTGCTTCCCCCCTTCCCCCATGCGTACATGGAAGTTTAGCAGTCTAATTCCATGGTCATCACACCTTTGTCATACAATAAAATCATGATTGAAGTATACAACGATCTGATCTACCTACCTCTGGGTCCCTTAAGAAAATAATGCTCTAGAGCTGTGTAGGACTTCACAGTATCTACTGCAAATTCAGTGATAAACCTTGCAACAATACTGTCTAATCAGAAAATTATTGCACGTGTGAATTTTTTATTAACTTTCTTTAACTGTGCGATCTCCACATGATTCCACTCTAGCTGTCTGATCCGATTCATAGGGTGGTTGTCCTTCAACCTCAATAACCACTCCTACAACAGATGCGGGAAATTGCAGAATAATACCTCATGCAAGTTGCTAAACACGTATTTGTCGAGATACTTGTGCGGCGTCAACTTAGGTTTTATGTTGTCCTTCTACACAAGCTCAAGTTCCTTTTTCCTCAACTATATTTGAATCTCCACCTTTGTTGGATTCCATGTCCTAAACATTCCCTTATATACTTTCATCCTCCTCACTTTTCTTCCACAGATCCCGTCCACTCAATCCTGTGCAGTTCCAGCTACTGACATATCCATTAGTTTGTTAATTGGGTTGACCAAGGTTCTTATCTCAAATAGGTTTCCAACAAAACCCTCAAAAATATCGTCCCTCCTGGTAAACCAGAAAGCAACACTGCACAGAGAGTGCACAATGCAGTCTCACCCGAGATAACTTTATAGGGGACTGCAATACTCAGGTGTTTGCAGTCTAGAAATGAGTGGGGATTGTGCTTAGATTCTTTTCCTCATACATAATCATCATTAATAATTCATCTACTTCTATGATTCATTCATCTTTAAACCTATGCATGCATGCTGTTATACTAGTTTTAACCATTCATTATTGAGCTAATGATTAACATAATAGTAAAAACATTCAGTAAAAATCACATAGAACACAATATTTTACTGTGGTTCACCCCCTCCTGGGGCCACGTCCACAAATATCTAGCTTCTCTACTCTTTTATTTATTCTTCCACAAAAGTAGCGCTGTGCACATTACATCTTCAGAATTACAATCAAAATGAGGGTAAGTACCCTTTGGGAGGCTGACTAGATCACACCAGGCTCCTCATCCTGTGACCTAACCCTAAAAAACTAGCTTATTCGACTCTACCACAATCACCATAACAAAACTCACTAAAACCAATAGATTCCAAACCCTAACAACAACCAACCCTGACCTAGACCTCCTAGGTCTTTATTTATACTACCTTACTGGCTTATAACCGTTACAATATTTACCAAAAACCCTAACCCTAACATGGTTAGGCTTGTAGGCATGTACGCCACATTACTTTTCCTCTTGCATGTTGCTTTTCCTTCTTTTTCTGCATGCTGCTTTTCTTCCTCCTAAGGTGCACGCTCCAAAAATAGACATTTTCTTCAAAATTAGGTCTACGCCCAAAATAGATCCTTCTTCCCAAAATAGGCCTGCACCAACATGGACATGTGAATTGTGAGGTATGAATGCAATTGGGTATTTGGAGGAGGTTCTCCTATTCTTTAAGGAGTTATTTTGTAACTCACCTCTCTTACCTTTATTGGAGTTGTGCTCCCACTCACATTGGTGTACATGGTATGTACTTCTGGTTTATTATGATATTTTAAGATTTTGGTTCATAACATTTGATATTTGGGCATCAATCCTAGGGTTTTGATGCTTCAAGTGAGTCATCTCATATACATTTAACCCCATATATTCCCCCCTTGGGGTCATATCACATCTACAATTGTTCCTCTACAATAAATCTATTGAAAAATGATAAAGGAATACATTATAATGAAACATGTACATCATAAACATATACCGTCAACATAATGCATAAATTTTGAAAAGGGCGAACACATCCATTCATATGCATCATTAACAATAACATGCTACATAAATAAATATTATTCTAGAGGTTGCAACTTATTACAAGCCCTAATGGCTACAAAATGAAACATCTACTATTTGATAGCAAATATCCGAAGTATCCCAATACATTCCGACGCTTTATAGGATGAAGCCTTTACATCATATACTTTCATTCTTATACATTGGGTTATTTTTGGCTATTGCCTAACTACTAGGGAAGTGAAGGTGATTTGTTGGTTGACTACTCCTTTGATCTTCAGTCCTATGTAGTCTTCTCTTAGTCCAAACCTCAAAACTAGAGATCTATTCCAAATCGTCCATTTCTTGTCTCTTGTGTTCTATGTCTTTCTTTATTTCACACAATATTACTCCACTCGTCTTTACATGAGGAGGGTACCTTTCATTATTCAGAGATGATTCCTTTATCTATTGGATATATCCCAACTTATTAGTCTCCCATTGGTATGAGAAGGATTGAGAAATATGAAAGGATTAAGTTGGGAAAATTATTCTCCTACGTTGTTTATAGATTCTCATGATATGGCTCACAAATGTGTTACATGTTAAAAGGATGTTGGAAAAGTGAAGAAAATTACTTTCCCTTTGCAGCCAATGACAATTGATCAACCATTTCAACAATGGGGCCTTGACGTCATTGGGCCAATCAATCTCGTCTCCTCCCTTCAACATAAATACATCCTTACAACAATGGAGTACTTCAACAGGTGGTATGAAGCTATACCTCTAAGAGTATTCAACACTAATCAGGTGATTTTGTTCCTCAAAACTCAGATCATTTCATGTTTCGGAATTCCATAATCTTTGGTGTTTGATAATGCATCTTATTTTTCCTCGATGGATTTGAATGTTTTTGCTATGGAAAAAGGAATTAAATTGAAATATTACACTAGCTATTACCCTCAAGGTAATGGACTCACTGAATCAACCAATAAGAACTTAATTAAAATTCTTAAAAGAACAGTATTAGAAAATCACAAAAATTGGCATACCGCTCTGTTCTACGCTCTATGGGATGATAGGGTTACACCCAAAACAACCATTGGAAATTATCCATTATTTCTTGTATATGGAAGAGAATCCATCCTTCCTCCCAATGTATTTCTACCATCATTGTAGCTAGCTAAAAAGGTCCAGGAAGAAGAGTTCTCAACCTTAGAAAATTGAATAAATGCTCTACTCAAACTAGAAGAAACTAGGACACAAGCTAAATCTAAAATGGATCAACACCAACAAACGGTTAAACGATGGTTCAACGAAATCTATTCCACTGATCGTAATCTCGATGTAGGAGATCTAGTCCTTAGATGGGATAAATCACATGGAGATAAAGGGGAACATTCAAAGTTCCATAATTTATGGTTAGGACCTTTCATCATCCCTAAAAAACTTGGTCCTAGCTCCTTCCGTCTACAAACCTTAGAAGGACAGCCATACACTTTTTGCAGTGAATGGCCAGGTCCTCAAGAAGTATTTTTCCTGACTAAACTGAGACCAAACATTTTGTAAATATTTGGTGTGATATGTGTTTTATTTTCTTTGATTTCTCTTGTTAAATTTTTTGTTTTACCTGTCTCTTTGGATCATTATATTGTTGATTCAAAAAATCAATTGTTGGAAGGAAGCATTATTTTGAAGACTTATGTTTTGTTTAAGAAATATGAAATAGTTCGAACAAGTCCTGATATTAATATTTAGCTCACATATTTGATTTTTTTAGTTAATTGTCACTTTCATTTTTGTCCTCGAATCGCCTTTGTCATAACATTACACTGAGACATGTTTAAATATTTTAGGATTGTGATGATCTTTAGAGCTTTTACACCATCCATATTCTTAAGGGATCACTTTTAAGTGCTTCCCCATCCTCTAGATGATTTCTCAGATAGAATATAAATCTCTAAACCATGATAAAACTTCCACTTTCAAAAGAAAATAACATGATCAGATGTACACTAACCTCCAATATCACCCCTCTCTCTTGGTCATCAACAAAACCTTAATTGTATCATTATTTATGTTCGACAACACAGGTATTCCAACAGAGGACAAATACCTTAAGTAACCACTCACATAACCAGATCAAAGATCACATGCTGATGTTTTCACGTGGTAAAACCCCTACGGGGAAACATCCACGACCCCAGCCAACGCGACCACCTGGATCCGTTTATTAATGC
>SNQJ01S0015535.1:174897-187027 GCA_010110895.2 Picea sitchensis
TCATGGACCAATCGGGTGTTAAGCCACAGATCAATGGCCGTTAAGATCGAGGAGAGTATGAACTGTCAGATCACTCTATGTCGGGAACATATCGTGACCGTTGGATTGCCTAACTACAAATTCATACTAATGCATACTAAAGAAACACACTTTTACCTAACGACATATTAGACCTAGTAGATCTTAACTAACTCCTAAGTGTCTAAATATCCTAACAATTTAAAGGTGGCATAATAGGATTGGAAACACTTAAGTGTCGAAAATGTGTGTAAACCTGCCGGGGTACTGAACATGTATGCTGGCAGCAGGAAAATGCACACATGATACCAAGACAACTTCATCGGGGTACTGATCAGGCCTATTGGCAGTGAAGCAATGTTGGGTCAAGAGGTAGAAATTATATTTTTATAAGTTAATTTTTATGGAAGTATAAATCATGTGGATACAACTATTGGATGGGATTAAAGCATTTAAGTGGGTTAAATGACATCCCTGTCGAGGTTATGGATGCCTTCTAGCAGAAGTGGCTTTGTCAACATAATTGAGGTTCTTTTCATAAAATATCGTGACTCTTTGATTGAGACATTCTTCAGTTTATAATTGTAAATTATAACCTTGTACAATATCTACTGCAAACAGATATTCAGAAAAATAACAAAAAATATACAATGGCAAATACAAACATTACACAGGGATTTTTCCCCTGGAAACCCAAACTGGGAAAACCAACATATTCTATATTCATTCATGTGTTATACATTGTTTACAATACAATATACATATAGGATCCAACGACATCCAATACCCTAACCCAATGAATTGGATTAGTCCAAAACCCTAATTCCTTAACCAGAAATAGAAAACCATCGACAAAAACCATGTGCCGAAAAACCACCTAAATACATGACACGTTTCTCGAGGTAGGTGACATGTTTCATGAGATAGAAAGTGTGGTATCTTCATCACGTTCAAGATATTGGACCTTGCGATGTCCATGGTCCACGGCTAGGGGATGATCTTCAACTTCTTCCCCTTTTTCTTGGTCAAATACTTGTATGGTGCGAGCATGCCATTGTTCTTGCGGTCTCCTAAGTTATAGTCACTGATCTTCAATGTTGGAATCCTCTCCAACTGCGGTCTGATTGTGCACATCCTCTTTGGGAGGTACATAGTGATGAATGTGTAGTCGAAGTCCTTCAAGATGCTGTCATGACTCACCCTGCTAGCCAGAGGCGGGATGTAGTTGGGCAGGATAGATGGGATGAGCTTCACATTCGCTAAGTCATCACGATGCTTCATTTTTTTTTCTGTTGCAGCTTGGGATGGTCTAGATCCATGAGCAGTCGACGGGGATTCTTGCACTCCTCTCATCGATGAGGCTTGGATGCCTGTGGACATCACCTTATCGGTCATGAGGTCTATTAGGATCTCTTCGAAAAATTCTTCTAATGTGCTAATTTCGTTCGACATGCACACTCAAGATCTGATATCTAAGGTCGGTGAACAACACCCAATGTAACATAATGGATGGCGAGGTCTCAATAATCAATGCACGAAAGCAACTAGTTCTCTATGGGCTCGGATAATCACAATTGGAAAAAGTGTTCTTGGTGCAACGCTCGACGGGATAAATAGACAACATCATAACAGACTCTTCCAACGGGCAGGAATGCCTCAATCAATGCAATTCCATCCATTATGGTGCAGTCCCAATGGTCCAGTGGTGAACGTTCTGGCAATAACTGTGTTTCCAACCATTCTGGAGCATCGTTCTAACGGTTGGGATGCCTCCAATGGTCATATTGCTTCGTCATGGCGAAGTGTCAATTTACACTTTTATGATATCTCGACGAAGTTCCAATTATACAAACCTTCCTTCTGTGAAGTTCGCTCTGGAACTTCCCACAATTTCTCTAACTTTTCTTTCTTCTTACTGATATTTTTGGCCTTCTTTCCTGAAATCTGAGTCATTGGTTTCCTCTTTCCATTATCGTTCTTATCTCCTCTTGACATGGTAACTTTGTACCATGGAGGGTCTTTCATAGAGTTCGAGGGTAATACTTCTTCTCTTTCTGGGGTAGGTTCTCTACTCTCTTGTACATACAGGTGTTTCAAGTCTTCCTGTGTTCTTTCAACTTCGATGCTTAGATCTCTAGTCCTTATTAGCTTTGATTGTTCCTCTTATTCTTCCAGTAAGTGTGCTATTCTCCTAGCCATGAAATCTCTTAGTTCTTGATTTTTCTTTTCTAGATCCTCCTCTTCTTGTTTCCTTCATATCTAATCTTTTTCAATCTAGGTTTTTCCTAGCAAAATAGCAAATGGGGCGTTGTTCTCAACAAATGTAATGATATCAAATTCTTCTTTTGTCGAAGTGCCATGAGCACTCATAGGTATCTGGGTAAGTCTTCCACATAGGGTTATTATCTTTCCTCTAAATAATCCTATTCCTCCCAATGAAGGAACCATATGAGGCTTTCCCAAAATTTCCCAAGTTCTTTCTGTCATGATATTCACCTATGTTTCCTCATCCAGAACATAGTCTATGTCGAAGTCTCCTATTCTTGTTTCTATGCACTCTTTCTCTTTTAAGATCTATGATAAGTTGATATGTCTATGATCATTCATCGTTTCTTTCATCTTCAATAATATAGCCTCTGATTCTTTTTGGTTATTAGTCTCTTAGCGTTCCTCGAGGTTTTCTTGTCTCATATTCATCTTTTCAACTTTGGCAATCATTCTAGGACAGTCCAAAACTTCATGTCTAGTAGCCTTACAACAAAAGAAAATAGGACCTCTACCAGGGCATTCCTTATCAAGATGTCTTGGTCTTCTGCAACTATAACAAAGAGTTAACCCTCTCTTTCTTTTGAATGATCCCCAACCTTTCATGTATTGTGCATTGGGATCACGGTGGTGGGTCTGCAGAAAATTATTTCTAGGATCCTGCATCCACTTGTTAGTCCAACAATTCTTTATATGCATAGGAATAACATATCTTTCATTATTTCTATTAGATATATTCATATCAAATCTTCTTTCTTCTAGCTGTACCCTAGTTTTCAAACTAGGATGAAATATATAAAACATACCTAGATCCATTCTTTCGAAATAATTTTTTTCACTTATCTTACCTTTATCAGAGCACAAAGCTTCAATATATTACCTTTTTTTTCTCTTCAAATCAGAATTCTCTTCCTAGCACAGAGCTTCACAAGTCAAGTAGAATAATGTGCACTAAAGCAACATATCTACGCATAAATCTTTCTTTTCTTCAGTTCCCAACAATCACAGTTTCAGGTCCCGACAATGGAACCATTTGTTGGCACAGGGGTAGACCTAGGGTTCAACGCTTCAACAATGAACCAACATAACCCTAACTACCGGCCATTTTGGCAACACCTGTGAAGCAGATGAAGTCTCACCTGAGGTAGAGGCAGGGGGGTTGCAGGACTTAGATGTCTGCAACCTAGATGGGACATAGATCTGTGATTATAATACTTTAACAGAGCACTTAACAGTTCACATTCATTAGCATTTAACCCTTATTTACATCACAGATTCAAACCCTAATTATAGAACAACGTAGTATTCAACAAGATCTAACACTTCCAAGCACTTAGCACATAGAAACAAATCAGATCTAGCATTCGTTCACATCACTAGGCACTAAGATAATATATCATATGCATCTAACATACATAAAGATAACAACATTAAGCATAAATCACATCAATCACACAAGGAAACCATAACACAAGATATACGTGGGTCACCCCAGTGTGGGGCTACATCCACCAACTGTTCTATTATTTATTGTTTTCTTTCAATATTCTACAAGCACAAAGCCTCAAGAACCCACTCTGCACAGGACAGGAGATCTGCATGCACCTCGCCAGATCCTCCTTCCCCGAGCTAGGTTTAAGCACAAAGCCGTCTTACAATCTGCACAGAGCTTCTTACAATCACTTGCACTTATCTCTGCAAGTCCTAACACATGCATGCACAAAGCCTCTAGCTGGGCACTAAGCCACAAACATTCACTACTACTTCACTTAGCACATTGGCCACTTCTTACATCGCCTAGCTATCTATTTATACATTACAAAATGGGCCTAAACATGGGTAAACCCATAGGCCGACATCCCATATCTGTTACATAAACCCTAACTTGAAAAAATTCCCTAAGAAGGGGTCGAGATCCCATGATCTCCTCTTTTCCTTGTGCTCCACCTTCGAAGTCCCAAAATTGGTCAAACGTGACCAAGGTTCTCCAAAACTTGGTCAAGGACCAACATTCATTTAAAAGAAAGAGAGGATTAACTCTTTTGCTATAGTTGCAGAAGACCGGGATATCTTGCTAAGGAATTCCCTGGTAGAGGTCCTAGTTGTCTTTGCTGTAAATATATGGACCATGAAGTTTTGGATTTCCCTAGAATGATTGCTAAATTTGAAAACATGAATATGAGATAAGAAAACCATGAGACATGCCAAGAAACTAAGGATATTATAAAACCCCATAAAGAATAAGAGACTGTATTATTACAGATGAAAGAAACCCTGAATGATCATAGAGATATCAACTTGTCAGAGATCTTAAAAGAGAAGGAGTACATAGAAACAAGAATAGGAGACTTCGACATAGACTGTGTTCTGGACGAGGAAACACAGGTGAATATCATGACAGAAAGAACTTGGGAAATTTTGGGAAAACCTGCTATGGTTCCTTCATTAGGAGGAATAAGATTACTTAGAGGAAAGATAATAACCCTATGTGGAATAATTACCCATACATCTATGAGTTCTCATAGAACTTCGACATAAGAAGAATTTGAGATCGTTAAGTTTGTTGAGAACAACGCTCCATTTGCTATTTTGCTAGGAAAAACCTAGATTGAAAAAGATCAGATATGAAGGTGTTATCACTCCAAAATTCACCCTAGACTGTAATCAGGTGAGCTTGGTAACATCAAAAGATTTGTAAGTTTAAATGAGTTTTTTAAAGGTGAAATGGACAAGACTCAAAATAATAAGGCTTTAACTCAGAAATCTGGGCTAGTATGCACAAGAAAATGAGGTCTTGATTTGCTTCAGTTAGTGAATAGGAGTAAAAATGAATAGGAGGAAGACTCAGTGAGGGAGGTGTGAAGGTTTGCCATTAAGATCAGGTCTTCAAGCAACCCAAAGAAGAAAAACTCAAACACAAGATCCTCTTGAATTCAAAGTTTAAAGAAAACTGAAGAACATCACATCAACATTATAATCAAACATTCATCATAACACAACCATGGCAAACTCATGTGGATCCTCCAATCATGAATACTTTAGCATAAGAGGTAACAAGACGATGTAAAGAAAAACTGATTTCTACTAATAAAAAATTCTCAGGTCCAGTACAAAACTAGAGAACAGTTTACTCAGTCAAAGAAAATTACAATCTGGGAGCCTCAGCTCAACCATTCGAACCCCTTTCCTCATTTGGATCATTGATTTATAACAAAAAGGAAAGGAAGCAACTGGAGATGTGAGCTAGCACATCCTTACATCAGATTCTCCAACAACAACTATTAATTGAACACTTATGATAAAAACTATTAACAAACTGCTATAAAAAAGGAAAAATGTTGGCAATCAATCCAACACGATTTAAATGACACTTCCTCCCTAGATGCACATCTCTGTCCATTGCCAAGTGTCCTGTAGATGTTGTAAGTTGTTATCATCCTTCCATCTACTATATCAACCATTCTCCACATCATCAGCCACCTAAAATACTAATGAATTCAAACTCCTTGATTCCAGGTGCCAATAGGTAGCGCCACTCTGGTGTATCTCTGTGTAAAATTCAGCCACTGTCAAAAATTTGGTAGCGCCTGCTAGAAATTCGGTAGCGCACTGTGAAATTCGCAATGCCTATTGTTACAGTGCCCAAGAGATTGGGTAGTGATCGTGGAATTCATAATTCCCAAGAGATTGGGTAGCGCACTGTGGAATTCACAACACCCAGGAGATTGGGTAGCGCACTGTCGTTACACTGCTCAGGAGATTTGGTAGCGCCCGTGTAGCTCTACTCAGGATATTTGGTAGCGCCCATGTAGCTCTTTTGCAAGTTCCGCAGCACACCCCCTCTGCACATCCATGCCTGGAAACGATGGAATAGGTGAGAATTTGGGAACATCATTGTATACATCGAAGCTACATTTAGCTCTCTGACTCCTGCATAATCACTTGGCACCTGGCAGCTTGCATTTCATTTAAAAAAATGACTCAGGGAGCATATCCCATATGTCTCAGGAAATTATAGACTGTTGTCTTTATATAAACAAATGCTCGCATAGAATATTTGATGAGGCAAGTGGAAAGGAATCGGGCTTGGCACTTGCGCTTGGCTTTGTGTGTTGACTTGAGAATTGGGCATGTGGGTCTCCTAAAATTTTGTTAAAAGCCATAAAACCCGAGAGGCCTGTAGACTTAGGCATAAAGGAGTTTGGTATATTGATAGCTTAGGCCTATAGCTTGATTCTAGATATTCTAGACTTAAGTATATGCAATAGATTTTATTTGTAGTGTGACTTAGGAATTTTAAAGCACACACCACTCATTTTTGATAATATGAGATTTAAAAAATATAAAAACAAATAAATATTTTTTATATTTGAAAATCCACCAAGCATAGACTAGGGCTTACCAATTTATTTTTTATTGTAGGTCAAGAGGGAAAAGTCAAAGGATTTCTGGGAAGAAGTGATCAACGAGAGCGTTGATGAAGAATCTGAAGGTTAAGACACTGGCCAAAATACTTAAGAAAACGATAAATCAAATAGAGAGTGATGAAAACACTCTAAAAAATACTAGTGCATTTTGATCGCTAACAGAAGGAAACAAGAAGAGGAGGATCTAGAACAGAAAAAACAAGAACTAAGGGATTTCATGGCTAGGAGAATAAACACACTTACTGGAAGAACAAGAGGACCATTCGAAGCTACTAAGGACCAAATATCTGGATGTCGAAGTTGAAAGAACACAGGAAGACTGGAAACACCTGTCTGTACAAGAGAGTAGAGCACCTATCCTAGAAAGAGAAGAAGTATTACCCTCGAATCCTATGAAATACCATCCACAATGCAAAGTTACTATGCCAATAGGAGATAAGAACAATAATGGAAAGAGGAAACCAATGACTCAGATTATAGGAAATAAAGCCAGAAAGCTCAGCAAGAAGAAAGAAAAGTTAGAAAATTTATAGGAAGTCCCAAGGAGGGCTTCACAGAAGGAAGGTTTGTAGAAATGGAACTTCGTCGAGATATCAGAACAACGAAGATTGGCACTTCGCCATGACGAAACAATATGACCATTGGAGGCGTCCTGACCGTTAGCTCGATGCTCCAGAATGACGCGAACCGTAGTTATGGCCAGAAAGATCGCCATTAGACTGTTGGGACCACGCCATAACAGATGGAATTTCATTAATTGAGGCATTCCTTCCCATTGGAGGAGTCTGTTACGACGTTGTCTATTTATCCCATTGAGTTTTGCATCAAGAACACTTTTTCCAATTTTGATTATCCAAGCCCATAGAGAACTAGTTTCTTTCGCGTTGTACCTATTTGAAACCTCACCACCCATTCTGTTAAATTGAGTATTTGATCACCGAACTACGATACCTGATTTTGAGCTTGCATGTACGATGACTTCAGAAAAGTAGAGAAATCTATCGAAGAGATCCTCATAGACCTCATGGATGAAAAGGTCATGTCTACAGGAGTCCAAGCCTCGTCGATGAGAGGATTGCAAGCATCCCCGTCGACTGCTCGTGGATCTGGACCATCTCGAGCTGCGACAAAGAAATGAACCAAGCATCGTTATGATGTGGAAAATGAAAAGATCATCCCTTCTATCCTACCCGATTATATCCCGCCTTTGGCTGGCGCGGTGAGCCATGACAGTGTCCCGAGGGACTTCGACTACACCTTGATCACTACATACCTCTCGAAGGGGATACATGCAATTGGACTGCAGTTAGGACAAATCATGACGTTGAATATCGATGAATTCAAATTAGGAGATCACAAGAACCATGGAATGCTCGCCCCACACAAATACTTAACCAGGACCAAGGGGAAGAATTCGAAGATCATCCCCCAGTCGTGGACTATAGACATCGCGATGTCCACTATCTTGAACGTGATGAAGATACCACACTTTGGAAGGCATCAGGAGGTTAACACGTGCGTTAAACTCCTGTTGTTTTGATTCCATGGTGGTTATATGTGGCTGGACAGATGCATCATTGTAGATCTGACACTGATACACCAGATCACTAGATTAAGCATGCAAGCACCAGACCCACAAGAATTTTATCCAGGGAAGGCTGCAGATCGTGCCTTGGCACATAAAATTAAAGATACCTATGGCGATGTGAAAAAGGGGAAGCGAGGCTACAACGTAACCTCCATTCAGAATGGCGCAACACGCCTAACCTACCAGTTGATCGCTAGTAATCTAGTAAGGAAGAACATACCCATGCAAGTCATAGGGTTCGTTATTGACCTCGCGGGAAAATGCATGGAAGGGATACAAATGAAATGGGTGAGCTACCTTGTCAAATAGTTAGCGAAAGACTGCCGTGAAGCTCAGGATTAGGACTACGAGTTCCACTTCAGTTGGTTGCTGATCCTCATCGATTTCATTGCTTGGGAAATGCCAAAAAGTGTGACCTTCCCTGAGATTGAGCCATCAGAACCCTTAGCTGCGAAATTCACCACACTCTGGTATTCAAGTGACATGGAGAAACAATGGCAGTCAAACGTGGTGTTCCACACCCACTACCTGTAGTTGAAGAGGGCTATTGAGTCTTTCCCTCAGATGAAGCCAAACACCCTACACAAATTCAGACCATTTGTGAAGTTCCACGCAGATAAACATTTTATTTATATTACTACATGTGGAGACGAACACAAAGAAGAGCTGCAGAGTTACTATAAACTCAAAGAGGAGGACATGGAATAAATCACTAAGGAATGGACTGGAGAGTTCCTTATACCAGTCTACCAGGAAAAAATGTATGAACCCAACCTCATCCGAAGTTCGGTGGTTACTGGCGAAGAGTATGATGTACCCAATAGTAGTAGAAGGAAGAAAAAGGAAGAGGTACAGGACCTGAACAACACATCAGAAGAGACTACTTCAGACTCACCTGAAGGGGGAGGTGATGACGAAGTAGACAAAGAAGAAGAAAAAGGAGAAGAAGACAAGCATAAACAAGGCAAAGTAACACCGCCTAGGGATCTTATTGACGAAACTGAGACCTCCAAGAAAAGAAAGGTTTCCCCCACGAAACCTACATCGTAGAAGAAGTCCAAATATACTAAACCACATATGCAGACAGTGCTCATGATGGATGACATAGATTTCATCATCGTCGCTGTCTCATATACCTCAGAAGATATCTTACAGTGTAATGAAGCTAAATAAGAGAACATGTATGAAAGAATTGGAGTAGAGATGAAAGGGGTACAAGAAGCCCTCTACTCCAGCCACACAATGTCTACTGCGCCCCCGTCATCAGAAGGAACAGAGTTGGGAGATGAACCTACCCATCTACGCCAAATAATAGATGCGACCAAAGCTTGCCTTCACTGTGTTCAGGAAGAAAAAGAACAAGCCACAGAGGCCTTAAAGCAAGCAAAAGAGGAAGCCAGAGAACAATGCTGGGTTGCACAATAGGAAAAAGACGACATCCAAGCCAAGTTTGCAGAGGATAGAGTGCAGATCCAAAAGGAGAAGGAACAACCGCTCGCAGAGCAGATTGGAGTTAAAGAGGCAGTCACTAGAGCACTTCGCTCTATGATGGGCTTAGAACAAATGGAAGAAGACTAAGTGGAAATCCAAGTATGGAAGCTTGCTGAAGCCATTCAACAACTCCAATAGAGGATAGCAGAATTGGATTTACAAGCAGTGCCAAGCACTCTGCAGGAAGTGCGAGACCAGAGAGAAGAAACTTCCCAAAGTGCAGTCTAGAGAATGAAGGCATTGGGATTAGAATGTAAGCAACTCAGCAGTCGAAGTGCACAGACTTACGAGCGCCTTACAGAGGACCCTCAACTAAGGACACTAGAGTCATAGCTTCAGGAGGTCAGGCAAAAAGAAACAACAGTGAAAGCGCTATTGAAGCCACTACCGGCAGTTGAGAGGATGAAATAATCCCAGGAATAGCGCACGGTTCAGCAACAAGTCCATGCCATACATAGTAAGGTCATGGAAGTGACCCAACGACTCTAGACAATGCAGGATGCATCTTGCATACTTTTTGAGGAGATTGAAGGACGAGGTGCAGAACTGGAACAAGTTGTCACGACAATGGAATAACTCTTGGAAGGACCTGTGACGAAGAAGGTCATTCAAGAGTTCACCGAGCAGGAGGCTCTGGCGAAGCAACATGTTGAAGCAACTCGAGCCAAACTCGAGGCATTTGAGGCAGAGTTACCCAGATCAGAGTGACTTGGGAAGAGTCACAAGTGAGTGTTGGGGGCCTATTGGCCCTTGACCAAGTCTTAGAGAACCTTGGTCACGTTTGACCAATTGTGGGACTTCGACAAGTTGGTCGAAGGTACAACACAAGGCGAAGTGGAGATCGTGGGATATCGACCCCTTCTTAGGGAATTTTTGGGTTTAGGGTTTATGTAACGGGTATGGGATGTCGGCCCATGGGTTTACCCATGTTTAGGCCCCTTTTTAATGTATAAATAAAAAGCTAGGCAATGTAAGTAAGAGAGACCTGGATGTGTAATGTGGCCAGTGAGATAAGTGTGAACGGTTGTGGATGCTTCGTGCATACTATGTGTTAAGAACTTGCAGAGCTAAGTGCAAGTGATTGTAAGAAGACTTTGTGCTTAAACCTAGCTTAGGGAAGGAGGATTTGGCGAGGTGCGTGCATATCTCCTGTCCTATGTGGAGTGGGTTCTTATGGCTCTGTGCTTGTAGAAGATTGAAAGAAGACAATAAAGAAGAGAAGAGTTGGTGGATGTAGCCCCACACTGGGGTGAACCACGTATATCCTGCATTGTGGTTTCTTTGTGCATTATAGTTGCTATGTTGTTGATGTGATTTATGCTTAGGGAAGGGATATATGTTAGATGCACATGATATAGTATCTTAGTTCTTAGTAATATGAATGAATGCTAGATATGATCTATTTCTATATGCTAAGTTCTTGGATGTATTAGATCTTGTTGAATACTACTCTGCTCTGTAACTAGGGTTCTGACCTGCGATGTGAATAAGAGTTAAATACTGATGAATATTAACTGCTAAGTTCTTTGTTAGGTGTTGTAATAATAGATTTGTGTCCCATCTAGGTTGTAGACACTTGAGTCCTACAACCACCCTTGCCTCTACCTCGGGTGAGACTTCATTTGTTTCGCAGGTGTTGCCGAAAGGGCCGGTAGTTAGGGTTTTGTTGGTGCGCTCTTAAAGTGTTGAACCCTAGGTCTACCCCTGTGCCAACAATCATATAAAAGGTATGCCACTGGAATGCTTTCACATCAAATGGCATTGTCTCCTGTTAATTGTCAAACAATTCATTACCTACGAGGGATGCTATGGTCTGATTTTCTTTTTTCATATACGTTTACTTATTGTTTTCCTAGGGTTTCATCTACCAAAACCCTGAAACCATTTTGTTCAATCACAGTCTTATTTGGACCCTAGTTGACCGTCATCTTGTTAGTATTGGGGGGTGAAATCATGAAGATGGGTTACACTTTTGCTTGTTTTATGAGAAAAAAAACTGTATTTTCACAAGTTATTCAACTTCCGACATACAAAAGTATTTTTTTATTTAGAATTTCACTTTACAGCAAAAACAAAACTTGTGAAGAATTGTGTTAGCTTTCCAATGACTATTTTTCAATTTTTTTTTATCACGATTTGATATGTCAATTTGACAATTGTTTAGCATTATGTTTCTTAAACAAGAAATGAATGATAATGAATTACTTATTTCTACAACAATGTATATATTATTAAACTTATGTTTTTAAGAAACAAAATATACTACAACAATCTACATAGACTCTATTTTATTATGACTATTATTTTGAATTTAACGGATGAATATTATAATTTCTAGAAT
>SNQJ01S0015536.1:0-10560 GCA_010110895.2 Picea sitchensis
TACATCAATGACATATGATCCAACAATCTCCCAAGTAATCAAACCATTGGCATCAATGACAAACCATTGGCATCAATGACAACATGATCCAACACAATTCCCTCTAGAGATACACCCAGTAGAACTATGGCCTGTGGAACTGTGACCTGTGGAACTATGACCTGTGGAACTACGCCCTCTAGAACTATGACCTGTGGAACTTTGATGTGTGGAACTACGCCCTATGAAACTATGACCTCTGGAGCTATGACCTCTAGAATTGTGACTTCTGGAACTATGCCCTCTAGAACTATTCCCTCTAGAACTATGACCTCTGGAACTTTGACCTCTAGAACTATGACCTGTGGAACTATGACCTATGGAACTACACCCTCTGATATTATGACCTGTGGAAGTATGCCCTCTCGAACTATCACCTCTGCAACTATGACCTCTAGAACTATGACCTCTGGAACTATGCTCTCTGGAACTGTGACCTCTGGAACTATGACCCGTGGAACTGTGACTTGTGAAACTATGCCCTCTGGAACTATAACCTCTAGAAATATGCCCTGTATAACTATGACCTGTGGAACTAGGCCCTCTCGAACTATGACCTGTGCAACTACGCCCTCTCAAAATATGAACTATGGAACTATGCCCTGCAAAACTATGACTTGTGGAACTACACCCTCTGAAACTATGCCCTCTAGAACTATGATCTCTGGAACTATGCCATGTAGAACTACGACCTACGGAACTATGACTTGTGGAACTACGCCCTATGGAAATATGACCTCTGGAACTACGCCCTCTAGAAAAATGACCTGTGGAACTATGCCCTCTGGAACTACGCCCTCTGGAAATATGACCTTTGGAACTACGCCCTCTGGAACTGTGACCTGTCGAACTACACCCTCTGGAACTATGCCCTCTAGAACTATGACCTGTCGAACTATGACTTGTGGAACTACACCCTATGGAACTATGACCTTTGGAACTATGACCTCTAGAATTACGCCCTGTAGAACTATCACCTACGAAACTGTGACCTGTGGAACTATGACCTGTGGAACTATGCCCTCTGGAACTACGCCCTCTGGAACTATGACCTCTAGAACTATGACCTCTAGAACTACGCTCTTTGGAATTGTGACTTGTGGAACTATGACCTGTGGAACTACGCCCTCTGGAATTATGACCTCTGGAACTATGCCCTCTAGAACTATGACCTTTGGAACTATGCCATGTAGAACTATAACCTGTGGAACTATAACTTGTGGAACTATGACCTGTGGAACTATGCCCTCTGGAACTATGACCTATGGAACTACGCCCTCTGGAACTACACCCTCTAGAAATATGCCCTCTGGAACTATGACCTGTGGAACTGTGACTTGTGGAACTACACCCTATGGAACTATCACCTCTGGAACTATGCCCTCTAGAACTATGCCCTATAGAACTATGCCATGTGGAATTGTGACTTGTGGAACTATGACCTCTGGAACTATGCCTTCTAGATCTATGACCTGTGGAACTATGCCCACTGGAACTATGACCTCTAGAACTACGCCCTCTCGAACTATGACCTCTAGAACTATGACCTTTGGAACTACGCCCTCTGTAATTGGGACCTATGGAAATATGACCTATGGAACTACACCCTCTAGAACTATGACCTCTAGAACTTTGACCTGTGGAACTACGCCCTCTGGAATTGTGACATGTGGAACTACGCCCTCTGGAACTACGCCCTTTGGAACTATGACCTCTGGAACTATGACCTATGAAACTACGCACTCTGGAACTATGACCTGTGGAACTATGCCCTCTGGAACTATGTCCTATGGAACTATGCCCTCTGGAACTATGTCCTATGGAACTACGCCCTTTGGAACTATGACCTGTGGAACTATGTCTTCTGGAACTATGACCTCTGGAACTATGACCACTAGAACTATGACCTATGGAACTTCGCCCTCTGGAACTGTAACCTCTGGAACTATGACTCGTGGAACTGGGACTTGTGTAACTACGCCCTCTGGAACTATGACCTCTAGAAATACGCCCTATATAACTATGACCTGTGGAACTATGACCTATGGAACTACGCCCTCTCGAAATATGACCTGTGCAACTACGCTCTCTCGAAATATGACCGGTGGAACTATGCCCTATAAAACTATGACCTATGGAACTACGCCCTCTGGAACTACGCCCTCTAGAAATATGACCTCTGGAACTACGCCATGTAGAACTATGACCTGTGGAACTATGACCTGTGGAACTATGTCCTTTGGAACTATGACCTGTGGAACTATGCCCTCTGGAACTACATCCTCTGGAAATATGACCTGTGGAACTACGCCCTCTGGAACTATGACCTATGGAACTACACCCTCTAGAACTATGACCTGTGGAACTACACCCTCTGGAACTACGCCCTCTGGAACTGTCACCTGTGTAACTATGCCCTATGGAACTATGACCTATGGAACTATGCCCTCTAGAACTGTGAACTGTGGAACTATGACCTGTGGAACTACGCCCTCTGGAACTATGACCTGTGGAACTACGCCCTCTAGAACTATGGCCTCTGGAACTGTGACTTGTGGAACTATGCCCTCTGGAAATATGACCTGTGGAACTATGCCCTCTAGAACTATGACCTATGGAATTATGCCCTCTGAACTATGACCTCTGGAACTATGACCTGTGGAACTGTGACTTGTGGAACTACACCCAATGGAACTATGACCTCTACAACTATGCCCTCTAGAACTACGCCCTGTAGAACTATGTCCTGTGGAACTGTGACCTGTGGAACTATGACCTATGGAACTACGCCCTCTGGAACTATGACTTGTGGAACTATGCCCTCCTTAACTATGACCTCTAGATCTATGACCTATGGAATTGTGACTTGTGGAACTAAGCCCTCTGGAACTACGCCCTTTGGAACTATGACCTATGGAACTATGACCTCTAGAACTATGACCTGTGGAACTATGACCTGTGGAACTATGATCTATGGAACTACGCCCTCTGGAACTATGACCTGCGGAACTATGCCCTCTAGAACTATGACCTCTAGAGCTATGACCTCTAGAACTATGACCTTTGGAACTACGCCCTCTAGAACTATGACCTCTAGAACTATGACCTGTGGAACTGTGACCTCTGGAACTACGCCCTCTGGAACTATGACCTCTGCAACTATGACCTCTAGAACTACGCCCTATATAAATATCACCTGTGGAACTATGACCTATGGAGCTATGACCTGTGGAACTACGCACTCTCAAAATATGATCTGTGGAACTACGCCCTCTCGAAATATGACCTACGGAAACATGCCCTCTGGAACTATGACCTGTGGAACTATAACCTCTTGAAATACACCCTCTAGAACTATGACCTCTGGAAGTACACCCTATAGAACTATGACCTGTGGAACTATGACATGTGGAACAATGCCCTTTGGAACTATGACCTGTGGAATTATGCCCTCTATAACTATGCCCTCTAGAACTATGACCTGTGGAACTACACCCTCTGGAACTATGACCTGTGGAATCACACCCTCCGAAACTATAATATATGGAACTGTGACTTGTGGAACTACGCCCTATGGAACTACGCCCTATGGAACTATGACCTCTAGAATTACTCCCTATAGAACTATGATCTATGGAACTGTGACCTGTAGAACTATGACCTGTGGAACTATGCCCTCTGGAACTATGACCTCTAGAACTACACCCTCTCGAACTATGACCTCTAGAAATATGACCTTTGTAACTACGCCCTCTGGAATTGGGACCTATGGAAGTATGACCTGTGGAACTACGCCCTCTAGAACTATGACCTCTAGAACTATGACATGTGGAACTGTGACTTGTGGAACTACGCCTTCTAGAACTATGACCTATGGAACAATTCCCTCTAGAGCTACACCCAACAGAACTATGGCATGTGGAACTGTGACCTGTGGAACTATGACCTGTGGAACTATGCCCTCTGGAACTATGACCTATGGAACTTTGACGTGTGGAACTACGCCTTATGGAACTATGACCTCTGGAGCTATGACCTCTAGAATTGTGACTTCTGGAACTACGCCCTCTAGAACTATGCCCTCTGGAACTATGACCTCTGGAACTATGACCTCTGGAACTATGACCTATGGAACTGCACCCTCTGGAACTATGACCTGTGGAATTATGCCCTCTGGAACTATCACCTCTGCAACTATGACCTCTATATCTATGACCTCTGGAACTATGCTCTCTGGAACTGTGACCTCTGGAACTATGACACGTGGAACTGTGACTTGTGGAACTACGGCCTGTGGAACTATAACCTCTAGAACTATGCCCTGTAGAACTATGCCCTATGGAACTATGACCTCTGAAACTATGACCCGTGGAACTGTGACTTGTGGAACTAGGCCCTCTGGAACTATGACCTATGGAACAATTCCCTCTAGAGCTACACCCAGTAGAACTATGGCCTGTGGAACTGTGACCTATGGAACTATGACCTGTGGAACTACGCCCTCTAGAAATATGACCTGTGGAACTTTGACGTGTGGAACTATGCCCTATGGAACTATGACCTCTGGAGTTATGACCTCTAGAATTGTGACTTCTGGAACTACGCCCTCTAGAACTATGCCCTATGGAACTATGACCTGTGGAACTATGACCTGTGGAACTTTGACCTATGGAACTACACCCTCTGGAACTATGACCTGTGGAAGTATGCCCTTTGGAACTATCACCTCTGCAACTATGACCTCTAGAACTATGACCTCTGGAACTATGCTCTCTAGAACTGTGACCTCTGGAACTATGACCCGTGGAACTGTGACTTGTGGAACTATGCCCTCTAGAACTATAACCTTTAGAACTACGACCTGTAGAACTATGACCTGTGGAACTACGCCCTCTCGAACTATGACATGTGCAACTACGCCCTCTCAAAGTATGAACTATGGAACTATGCCCTGCAAAACTATGACCTGTGGAACTACACCCTCTGGAACTATGCCCTCTAGAACTATGACCTATGGAACTATGCCATGTAGAACTATGTCCTGTGGAACTATGACTTGTGGAACTATGTGGAACTATGCCCTATGGAACTATGACCTGTGGAACTATGTCCGTGGAACTATGACTTGTGAAACTACACCCTATGGAACTATGACCTTTGGAACTATGACCTCTAGAATTACGCCCTGTAGAACTATCACCTATGGAACTGTGACCTGTGGAACTATGACCTATGGAACTATGCCCTCTAGAACTATGCCCTCTAGAACTATGACCTCTAGAACTATGACCTCTGGAACTACGTTCTCTGGAATTGTAACTTGTGGAAATATGACCTGTGGAACTAATCCCTCTGGAACTATGACCTCTGGAACTACGCCCTCTAGAACTATGACCTTTGGAACTATGCCATGTAGAACTATGACCTATGGAACTATAACCTGTGGAACTATGACCTGTGGAACTATGCCCTCTGAAACTATGACCTGTGGAATTATGCCCTCTGGAAATATGCCCTCTAGAACTATGACCTGTGGAACTGTGACTTGTGGAACTACACCCTATGGAACTATGACCTCTGGAACTATGCCCTCTAGAACTATGCCATGTAGAACTATGTCTTGTGGAACTATGACCTATGGAACTATGACCTGTGGAACTACGCCCTCTGGAACTATGACCTGTGGAACTTTGACCTATGGAACTACGCCCTCTGGAACTATGACCTATGGAACTATGCCCTCTGGAACTATGACCTCTGGAACTATGACCTCTAGAACTATGACCTTTGGAACTACGCCCTCTGGAACTGTGACCTCTAGAACTGTGACCTGTGGAACTGTGACCTCTGGAACTACGCCCTCTGGAACTATGACCTCTGCAACTATGACCTCTAGAACTACGCCCTATAGCAGTATGACCTGTGGAACTATGACCTATGGAACTATGACCTGTGGAACTACGCCCTCTCGAAATATGACCTGTGTAACTATGCCCTCTCGAAATATGACCTATGGAAATACACCCTCTGGAACTATGACCTGTGGAACTACACCCTGTTGAACTATGCCCTCTAGAACTATGACCTCTGGAAGTATGCCCTATAGAACTATGACTTGTGGAACTATGCCCTCTAGAACTATGACCTGTGGAACTATGCCCTCTGGAACTACGCCCTCTGGAACTATGACCTATGGAACTACACCCTCTGGAACTATGACCTGTGGAATTACACCCTCCGGAACTATAACCTGTGGAACTGTGACTTGTGGAACTACGCCCTATCGAACTATGACCTCTGGAACTATGACCCTTAGAATTACGCTCTATGGAACTATGACCTATGGAACTGTGACCTGTAGAACTATGACTTGTGGAACTATTCCCTCTGGAACTATGACCTCTAGAACTGCGCCCTCTCGAACTATGACCTCTAGAAATATTACCTTTGGAACTACGCCCTCTGGAATTGGAACCTATGGAAATATGACCTATGGAACTACGCCCTCTAGAACTATGACCTCTAAAACTTTGACCTGTGGAACTACACCCTCTGGAACTACGCCCTTTGGAACTACGCCCTTTGGAACTATGACCTCTGGAACTATCACCTCTGGAACTATGACCTGTGGAACTATGACCTATGAAACTACGCCCTCTGGAACTATGAACTGTGGAACTATGCCCTCTGGAACTATGTCCTATGGAACTATGCCCTTTGGAACTATGACCTGTGGAACTATGCCCTCTGGAACTATGACCTCTAGAACTATGACCTCTAGAACTATGACCTATGGAACTATGCCCTCTGGAACTGTGACCTCTGGAACTATGACCCGTGGAACTGTGACTTGTGGAACTACTCCCTCTGGAACTATGACCTCTGGAACTACGCCTTGTAGAACTATGACATGTGGAAGTGTGACCTATGGAACTACGCCCTCTCAAACTATGACCTCTAGAACTATGCCCTCTCGAACTATGACCTCTAGAACTATGACCTCTAGAACTATGCCCTCTCGAAATATGACCTCTAGAACTATGACCTTTGGAACTACGCCCTCTAGAATTGGGACCTATGGAAATATGACCTATGGAACTAAGCCCTCTAGAACTATGACCTCTAGAACTTTGACCTGTGGAACTACACCCTCTGGAACTATGACCTCTGGAATTGTGACTTGTGGAACTATGCCCTCTGGAACTACGCCCTTTGGAACTATGACCTCTGGAACTATGACCTGTGGAACTATGACCTATGAAACTACGCCCTCTGGAACTCTGACCTGTGGAACTATGCCCTCTGGAACTATGTCCTATGGAACTATGCCCTCTGGAACTATGACCTGTGGAACTATGCCCTCTGGAACTATGACCTCTAGAACTATGACCTCTAGAACTATGACCTATGGAACTACGCCCTCTGGAACTGTGACCTCTGGAACTATGACCCATGGAACTGTGACTTGTGGAACTACGCCCTCTAGAACTATGACCTCTGGAACTACGCCTTGTAAAACTATGACCTTTGGAAGTATGACCTGTGGAACTACACCCTGTCGAAATATGACCTGTGGAACTATGCCCTCTCGAAATATGACATGTGGAACTACGCCCTATAAAACAATGACCTATGGAACTACGCCCTCTGAAACTATGCCCTCTAGAAATATGACCTCTAGAACTACACCATGTAGAACTATGACCTGTGGAACTATAACCTACCGAACTATGTCCTCTGGAACTATGACCTCTGGAACTATGCCCTCTGGAACTACGCCCTCTGGAAATATGACCTGTGGAACTACACCCTCTGGAACTATGACCTATGGAACTACACCGTCTGGAACTATGACCTATGTAACTACACCCTCTGGAACTACGCCCTCTGGAACTATGACCTATGGAACTATGCCCTATGGAACTATGACCTATGGAACTATGCCCTCTAGAACTGTGACCTATGGAACTATGACCTGTGGAACTACGCCCTCTGGAACTATGACCTGTGGAACTATGCCCTCTGGAACTATGACCTCTGGAACTATGACCTCTGGAACTGTGACTTGTGGAACTATGCCCTCTTGAACTATGACCTGTGGAACTACGCCCTCTGGAACTATGACCTATGGAATTACGCCCTCTGAACTATGACCTTTGGAACTATGACATGTGGAACTATGACATGTGGAACTACGCCCTCTGGAACTATGACCCGTGGAACTTTGACCTGTGGAACTACGTCCTTTGGAACTATGACCTCTGGAATTGTGACTTGTGGAACTACACCCTCTGGAACTACGCCCTTTGGAACTATGACCTCTGGAACTATGACCTATGGAACTATGACCTATGGAACTATGACCAATGAAACTACGCCCTCTCGAACTATGACCTGTGGAACTATGCCCTCTGGAACTATGTCCTATGGAACTACGGCCTCTAGAACTATGACCTATGGAACTATGCCCTCTGGAACTACGACCTCTGGAACTATGACCTCTAGAACTATGACCTATGGAACTATGCCCTCTGGAACTATGACCTCTGGAACTATGACCCGTGGAGTTGTGACTTGTGGAACTACACCCTCTGGAACTATGAGCTCTGGAACTATGCCCTGTAGAACTATGACCTATGGAACTATGACCTGTGGAACTACGCCCTCTAGAAATATGACCTGTGGAACTACACCCTCTCAAAATATGACCTGTGGAACTATGCCCTATAAAACTATGACCTATGGAACTACCCCCTCTAGAGTTGCGCCCTCTAGAAATATGACCTCTGAAACTACGGCATGTAGAACTATGACCTGTGGAACTATGACCTGTCGAACTACGCCCTCTGGAACTATGACTTGTGGAACTACGCCCTCTGGAACTAAGCCCTCTGGAAATATGACCTATGGAACTACACCATTTGGAACTATGACCTATGGAACTAGACCCTCTGGAACTATGCCCTCTGGAACTATGACCTGTGGAACTATGCCCTATGGAACTCTGACCTATGGAACTATGCCCTCTAGAACTGTGACGTGTGGAACTATGACCTGTGGAACTACGCCCTCTCGAACTATGACCTGTGGAACTATGCCCTCTAGAACTATGACCTCTAGAACTATGACCTGTGGAACTGTGACTTGTGGAACTATGCCCTCTGGAACTATGACCTGTGGAACTACGCCCTCTGGAACTATGGCCTATGGAATTACGCCCTCTGAACTATGACCTCTAGAACTATGACCTGTGGAACTGTGACTTGTGGAACTACGCCCTATGGAACTATGACCTCTAGAACTACCCCCTGTATAACTATGACCTGTGGAACTATGACCTATGGAACTATGACTTTTGGAGCTACGCCCTCTGGAACTATGACCTGTGGAACTACGCAATCTAGAACTATGACCTCTGGAACTATGACCCGTGGAACTATGACTTGTGGAACTACACCCTCTGGAACTACGACGTCTAGAACTATGCCCTCTAGAACTACGCCCTGTAGAACTATGACCTGTGGAACTGTGAACTATGGAACTATCACCTATGGAAATACGCCCTCTGGATTTATGACCTGTGGAACTACACCCTCTAGAACTATGACTTGTGGAATTGTGACTTGTGCAACTATGCCCTTTGGAATTACCCCCTCTAGAACAGTGACCTCTAGAACTATGACCTGTGGAACTATGACCTATGGAACTATGACCTGTGCAATTATGACCTATGGAACTATGCCCTCTGGAACTATGACCTGTGGAACTATGCCCTCTGGAACTATGACCTATGGAACTATGACCTCTGGAGCTATGCCCTCTGAAACTGTGACCTTTGGGACTATGAATTGTTGAACTGTGACTTGTAGAACTACGCCCTTTGGAACTATGACCTCTGGAACTACACCCTCTAGAACTATGACCTCTTGAACTATGACCTGTGGAACTACACCCTTTGGAACTATGACCCATGGAACTACGCCCTCTGGAACTATGACCCGTGGAACTACTCCCTCTGGAACTATGACCTCTCGAACTACACCTTGTAGAACTACGACCTGTGGAACTATAACCTATGGAACTATGCCCTCTAGAACTATGACCTATGGAATTACACCCTCTGAAACTATAACCTGTGGAACTACACCCTCTGGAACTACACCCTCTGGAACTATGACATGTGGAACTATTATCGTTAGAACTGTGACTTGTGGAACTACTCCCTCTGGAACTATGACCTCTGGAACTATTCCCTCTAGAACTACGCCCTATAGAACTATGACCTGTGGAACTGTGACCTGTGGAACTACGCCCTCTGGAACTATGACCTATGTAACTTTGACCTGTGGAACTACACCCTCTAGAACTATGACCTCTAGAACTATGACATGTGGAATTGTGACTTTTGGAACTACGCCCTCTATAACGACACCCTCTGGAACTATGACCTCTAGAACTATGACCTGTGGAGCTATGACCTGTGGAACTATGACCTATGGAACTATGACATGTGGAATTATG
>SNQJ01S0015536.1:24404-87240 GCA_010110895.2 Picea sitchensis
CAAAATTTTTAACGGCTTGAAAAAACAAAATGCAAGGAAACTAGCAAAATTGACAACTCTTGTGTGTTATACAAGAGATTCCAAAAAACAATTTAAACTACCTTTACCAAATTGACGGCAACAATCTCTCAAAACAAATAAGAACTCTCTTCTCCTATCCTTGGGAAACAACAACTAGTTTGTTCACAGAGACTCTCTAATAAAATGACTCTGATAGCAAGCAACATCAACAGACAATCAAGGAAAATGCAGCTATTTGTTTTTAAAAAATCTGAGCTGCGTATTCTTTACCTCAAACCTTCAATTTCACAGTAGCTATTTATCTCTGCATTTTGCAGACATAGAGTTCCCAAACATTCTACCACAGGCACAGCCGCACAGTGCATTTTTTCTCCAAAAAAAATTCTTGTCTATCGATCAAGACAAATGCACATGCCTCGAAGTCAAATGTCGGTACCTTTCTGTGATCAGAATACAAATTCCAAGGCAACGAAACCATCTATACCTTGTTTTACTTAATGGAAACCATCCAAAATTACATCTATTCATTTAATCCCGAACTTTGATTTTCTTAATCTCATAAGAACAACATTGGGTGGAATTGCTAAACTATCAATGATAGTAGTCACATATCTCCTTATTTTAAAGTCTACAAAAATTTATTATTAACACAACCATTATGGCTCGATAGGTTATAATAGTAGAAGGAAAGAGTAATTTAAATCAAATCTGTTATACATTGTTGTAAATATTGTTGCTGGTGTTTTAGAATTGGAAATGTGTAGCAACAAAAGAGGATTTCAATGAGTTTTGGTCAAACAAAGAGAATTAAATGTCGAGATTTTAATTCTTGTCCCTGATTTTAATTCTTGTCTTGCTCTCTCGTTCTGGAAACACACTTCGAGAATCCAACCCAGTTATGGAGATTGCCCCCCAAAAAACAATTAGTGGGTGCTCGCGACTCGAGACTGATCTCGGGGCAATCCCAACACGAGCAAAACTGCTTTAAAAGTTTTGTCGTTGCGAACCAATTCTCTGACTATGAGTCAGAGGAGGCCATCTATCGTTGACACAAATGATCTTGCCAGAAGAAGGATCAAAAATTTTGGGCAGATAGTTCTAGATCTAAGACCACCAGTTGTGACAGAAGCATCGATGCAAGATGACAAGAAATTCGGAGCATAGGATATAAGAAAACAAGATATCGAAACTAAACGTAGTGGTACAATCAACTGTTCAGACTATAATGCAAGGGACCGAAGATTATCCAATAGACCGGATATTATTACAGAAATAAACTTGATAAAAAATTAAATGTTTGAACATTGCCCTTCAGAAAGATAGGATATGTGAAAACAGGATATCCAAACTAAACGCAGTGGCACAATTGACTGTTCAGACTCTAATGCAAGGGACCGGAGATTATCTAGTAGATTGGATATTATTGCAGAAATGAACAATAAAAAATTAAATGTTTGAACATCACCATTAAATGTTTGAACAATGATATGATACAGAGTCGCGAGTCGCGATGGACGTCAAGCTCATCATTGTAGCCTGTAGGTGTTTGAATTAATTAGTGGGTTCTCGTGATGGACAGACGTCAAGCTCATCATTGTAGGCATTTGAATTAATTCGCTCCATGCCCTTTTCTGGCGATTCACCATCTTGATTCGAACTTGTGTCATTTAATTCCATCTGCACCCTCTTCCGGCGATTCACTATCTTGATTCCAAGCCACCTATAACAAATAATCCATGTTACATTTTTTATAACTAGAATTTATGTTACATTTAATTAGAGTTTATGAATAATTAGGGTTTATATTTTAATTTCGAGAATTAGGATATATTTCGATAAATTTATGGATGTATGAGCTTTTTCTTATTTAATATTTATTTATTTAATAGAACCATGATCCTAGCGATTACATGGTCGAGATGTGCTACCGCAATAATCTTCATATTATTCCCATGAGTAGCGTGCCAACATCCTCCCGTTTGCTTTACCCCAATATATTCCTAAAATGGAACAAAACGCCGTGAGCCGCTCAAAAATCACATTAGTGACAATGAATCTGTCTACACCACCACAGTTATCTCATAATTATAACAATCTTGTATTTAACTCTACTTCAGAGTTGCACTCATATGTGGCTTTAAACATTATTGTTTTTCCCTATATACTGTGTATGCCATTCCTTCAACGATTTTAACTCAAACTTTATTTCTTGATGTTTGATGTATAGAAAAAAGGATTGCAATGAGTGGACAAGAGAATCTCTTCTGATTAGATGCACGTGAACATAAAAACCCATATTTTCTTTACATCATTGCTTTTTATCTCTAGAGAATTCATGGGATTACGTAGTAATATTCGTCATTAGTAGGCTAGCTATAATGGTATTTAGGAATATGAAGGGCTAATTTGCATTTTATCCCTTTAATAAAACCTAAACTCTAGAGAATGATCGTTCGTTTGGGATAGGGATAGTTATTAATAATTCGTTTTGGTCAATCTCCATAACAACTGGGTTGGGTTCTAGAAGTGTGGTTGCAGAAAAGGAGAGCAAGAAAATAATTAAAATATGGGACATTGAATTCTCTTTGGTCGGCCAAAACTCATTGAAATCGTCCTTTTTTTGCTGCATATTCAAATGTAAAACACTACCAACACCATAACTGGGTTGGGTTCTAAAAGTGTGGCTGCAGAAACGGAGAGCAAGAAAAGAATTAAAATATGGGACATTTAATTGTCTTTGTTCGGCCAAAACTCATTGAAATCGTCCTTTTTCAAATGTAAAACACTACCAACAATATTTACAGAAAAATGTACAACAGATTTGATTTAAGCTACTACTTCATTTTATTGATTTAAACTACTATTTCCTTTTATTGTTATATCCTATGATTTTGACCAGCGATAATTTTATGGTTGTGCGAGTTTTAAAAAATGTAACATGGCATAGTTCTTACAAGTAGTTTGGCATCAAGATAGTGAATTGCCAAAGAGGGCGTGAAGGAGGGAATAAATTTTAACACCTACAGGCTACAGGCTACACTGATGAGCTTCACATCCATGCCCCAGGCACTCACTACCACGCCTCAGGCACTCACTAACAGTAAAAAAAGGAGGGGGAAGCCAACAAAGTACTAAAAAGAAAGTAAAAAACCGATTAGCTTGCCAGCATCGCATCCATGTCGCCCCAACACCTATACACTCTTAAAAAAAGGACAAGGGGAAGCCCACAACAATAAGAAAAGACGGTAAAACTTACCAAGTTACCAGTGACACGATCATAGATTCGAGAAGTCCATTTACTCCTATCAGTCCGTTGTTGAAAACCGATTTTCCTGTGCGGCGGGCCGCTGGATACGATTCGCCGAAAGAAATGTTGTGACCAGAAACCCTCTAGTTACTAAGGTCAACAATGTGGAGAAAGCACCTATTTCTGTACCGGTTCCGGGAGAGCGGGGAAAAAGGGGATGTTTTGTTAATGAGAGCAATAAACTGCTAATAGCCACTGCAATATGAACAGGTATACTCATCCGAGCTGCAGGAACATGTACGCCGACGCAGGACCAGGCAAGGTCAGGACCTTTCCTCCTCCTGTCACGAAGTCTATTGTGATTCTCAGATGGCCAAAAAGAATTTGAAGGTCAAATTCTATCAGGCACGGTATCATAAAAGATATCACTCAAAATTACTGCATAGAGGAGGAGCTCGAACGCTCCAAGCTCCAGGCTGCCAACGGCGAAGATGGATCTAGACTCCAAATTTCGAATAATCAATTAAACAGGAGACTACATTAATCAATTAAATAGGCTCCAGCCTCCAGCTGACACGCAAGTGCGGGCAGCTGAGTAATTTATTTCCTACAACTACTTCTACGGTTCCACGGTCATGATATTCAATGTCAAACATAAAGTCTGTGATATGGAGTCTGCAGCCTTCCACCTAACCCAGCTTCCAGCCTTCCATGTCGTGACCCCTACTACCTAGCAGGCTAGCCCTACAGTCTACTACCTAGCCCACGCATCCTTCATGCCATAACATTTTGCCATTCGAAGTTATAGCCATTCATCCCTATCTTTGTGAGAGGAATAATGATATTTGTAGAGTGTTCATCCCAAGCTAGCTTATCAATAATCTCGTGGGAAAATGGTTTGGACAAGGAGGTGTGAGGCCTACATCAAAGCATTCAAAAAATTCCTACGCATGTAGAGACTATTATTATATATTTATTTCTTCTTGTTTGCTTGTAGGATGGTATGAACTAGTTTTCATTAACATTTTACACTATTTCCAAATATTTTTATTTCAAATTCTATAAACAATAAGTTCTAAAATTATTTGGTGATTAAATAAAATTTATCTAAAATTATATCATTTATTTTCTAATTTTAAAATCATATAAGTTACCTCCCCGGATGGGGTGTTAGCAACTCATCATGGTCATTAAGGGGGCTATCCTCTTACGAAGCCATGTCTCCTCCGATCAGTCTCCAATGCATGGATTTAATACTCCAGCGCTCAACATTAACTCTTGGCTCATGGGAAACATTCCATCTCGGGTTCAGAGCATGAAAGGTTTAAATGGCTTCTTGTACTGGTTATGGTTTCCGTTTAAATGGCAGGTCGGGCACAAGGTCCCCAATTTCGAACCCCTTTCATGTGTAAGCTATCAATGCGTACCCTACACGACTCGTGACCCCTACTACCTAGCATGCTAGCCCTACTACCTAGCCCGTATACCCACTAGAGTTTTTGACGGGCATTGAAGGCGGTCACACGTCAAACTTACAGGTAGATACTTCTCATGCCAGTCAGTGATGACGTGTAAATTTTATTAGTCAGTGTCAAATACGTCTAAAAACCGAAAAAACGTCTTGTGGAACGTCAAATTCCAGGCGACTCACGGGTGCTGGGATTGCTCATATTTCGAGGGAGAGGTGACACAAAGGTAACGGTGGTCGTTTGGATGGGTAGAGTGGCCGGATAATTGTTGCTGCCTACCGGAGGATGTACGTTGGAATCAGGGATTGGCGGCAGTCGGAAAAGGTCCCTTTCCTTTGGGGTTTAGCCTACGCCAAAAAAAAAACTTGAAAAACAGTAAGCTTTGTACGGAAGAAAAACAGTAAGCTTTATACGGAAAGCATGTGTTGCAGGTTTTACGATAATCAGCAGTACAATAATTGCACAACAGCGGGGCTTCAGAAATTACAGAAACAGTCATTTCAGAAAAAGTGGCTTTCAGACTACAGAGACGTATATTTGTATGCAGCCTTTGGACGGAAGCGGGTAAACGTGGGATACGGGGCCATCAGATCGCCCAGTTATAGTCGTTGCCAGCGGTAAGTGCGATTTGAATTGAGGTGACGTTAAGATAGAGACCAACATGGTTGGGTCCGTGAAGAAAGGACCTTATAAGTACTTACGTGTTGATTTCAAATAGCATTTGAACGATATAAGCGTGGTAGTTGAAAAGTTTTTTATTCATTTAATTAATTAGTGGATTTGATAAAAAATATATATATGTATTTTTTTAATTTTCATAATAACAAGGTGAATAGCGTAGATTTGTGGTAGTTGAAAAGTTTTTTTATTCATTTAATTAATTAGTGGATTTGGTAAAAAAATAATTTTTTTAATTTTTTAATTTTCATAATAACAAGGTGAATAGCGTAGATGTGGTTAATGCTTATATGATCAATTAATTAAAAAATATATTATTTATAAATAAAAAAAATATTAATTAAATTTAGATATATTGAAATAAAAATATCTAATTGAATTATTGCATTTTTATAATTATATTAGTGTTGTTTTTATTCTTTCACTAAGTTTTTTTTAATGACATGTTTTTTAAGTGTTTTTTTTAATATTTTAGGTTCAAATTTCAAAAATAGATTGGAAAAATTGGACATGTGGTAAGTTGTACAAGTTTGCTCTCCTAAAAGGGACAAAAACAAGAAGTTTTGGGAAATTAACATAACTTTTTCTTGGCACGTTGGAATTTCGTCAAACTTGTGGCATTGCAAGAAGAATGTTACTATAGGTTGAAATTTCAAACTCAAACGAGACAAAATTTCAGATATACATTGAGAGAAAGGTCAGCCAACAACACAACCTACAAACCAAAGTTTTTAAAGGTATGTTAACTTGAAATTAGAATAACTTTTGGTTGGAAAATATGTGTTTAGTGATTCCAAAATTATGATAAAAAGAAAAATGAGAAGTGTTATCATTTTCTCACATGGAAAAAGGTTATGCAAAAAAATACACACTTGTTAAACCTCCAAAGTACTCATCCATGACTTTAGAAGAATGCGAAGACTTGGGGAACCAAGTATCCCAATTAACGAACCAATTTGATGACATGGGTAAAATAATGTGTTGAAAAAGGTGATTTGGCACATTTGCAAGAAATCATTAAAAGTGAAAGTGAAGATAAAATGGAAAAGTTGATGGATAAAAAAGTGGAATGATTATGTCCATTGGATGTAGCTTGGGTGGTTGGGAGGAATGATTGCTACCCTCCTTACCTAGGTTCAAATCATTGGATTACCATGTTGTGCCCTTAATGTGTCTATACGATGCTCTTGTTTTCGTGCCCCCAATATTCTGAAAAATGCTCGGCCACCCCATGTTCCCCCGCAAATTTCGATGGTAAAGATCCTATAACATGGATATTCTAGATGGAGCAATTATTTGATCTACACCAAGTGCCAACTTTACAAAAGGTAATTCTTGCATCGTTGTATTTAGAACTTGATCAATTTGTCTGTTACAATGGATTTGTGAACGAAAAAATAATTCTATTATCTCTTGGTCCATTTTTACATATGAATTGATAACATACTATGTGGATATTAAAATCAACACATTCTTTAGTCAATTGATAAATCTTTGAAAAAGAGGTCCAGTTACAGAGCACATTCAACAATTACGAATGTTGAGTCTTAGAGTAAAGCATATCCCAGAGGATAATTTGTTAGATTTCTTTATGGACACTTTAAAGGAGAGCATTCAATATGAGGTACATCTCTTAGAACCTAAATCCTTGGAGCATGCTTTCAATGTGGCAAGGAAAGTTGAAAGTAAAAATATGAGTACCAGAAAGGTGGCCATTAACAACTATATGGAGCACCATGTTACCTTTCCTAACCTCACTCAACCTACAAGGTTGACATCTTAGGAATGGATGGAACAAGAGAAAAATAATTATGCTTCAATTTTGACAAGAAGTATACTAAGGGACATAAGTGCAGTGAAAGGAAATTATTATACATAAATTGTAAAGAGGAAGAAGATCAAGCACTAGAACTATCATAAGATCTAGAACCAGAAGAGACTACTCCAACCATATCTTTCCATGCATTTGTTGGAATCAACACTCCTCAAATTCTCAAGATATATATATATATATATATATATATATATATATATATATATATAAGGGTAATAGTCTTGATTAGTTCATTGCATTACCATTCATTAATTCCAAATTATCCAAAGTTCTCAATTACTTTATTAATTCCAAATTATCCAAAGTTCTCAATTGCATTATATATCTGACATTAGAGTTTCGAGTAATGATTTCATATAGAGGTACCATAAGTTATTTAAGGAAGTGACATAAAATTAAGTTCAATATGGGGGAGTATTTATTGGATATTCAAATGATTGAAATCCAAATGGGTGGCATTGGTGTCATATTAGGGGCCCAATGCTTACAATCATTGGGAACATTAGCTCTTAAGTTTCAATAATTTTTCATGAGATTTTCCTTGGAAGGAAAAGAAATTGAAATTAGATTTATCCAAGGGAAACCATCTAAAGTGATAAGCTCTAACAACATTGCTAAAAAATGGACAACATGGTATAATTGCACAATTGTGCTCGTTATATGTTCAAACATCTAGATCCTCTTTTCTTGTGGATCTCCAAAAATTTATCGACAATCATTCCAAGGTATTTGGAGAGATGCCTAAAGTTCTTCCCGAATCAAGATCATGAACATACTAGTCATTTGCAATCGAGAAGTTTATGAACTAGCATTAGACCTAATTAAAAGTGTACCCACATGCACAAAAGAGTGAGATTGAGTGTATGGTTTATGAAATGTTAGAGGTTGGCATCATTCAACCTAGCCATAGTGCTTTCTCTTCACTAGTGATGATGGTTACAAAAAGGAAGGCTCATGGTGTATGTGTCCATATTATAGAGAACTCAACTACATGATCATTAAAGATAAGTTTCTTATTCCTATCATTCATGAATTATAAGATGAATTGTAGGGAGAAATTTTCTTCACCAAGTTGGACCTTTGTTTTAGATTACATCAAATCAAAATGATGCAAGAAGATATCCCCAAAAAAACTTTTAGAACACATGAAGCTCATTATGATTTTATGGTGAAGTCATTTGGCCTTACTAATGCAACTTCCACATTTCAAAGCTTGATGAATTCTATTTTCAAATAGGGATGATTTTAATAATGGAAATTTATTTTAAAATATAGAAACCTTGGCGAATATTACTAATCTTTCATATGTCAACTATAAATGTTTGACGATTTTATTTTTTAAATATTCAAATTTCTAAGTATTTTATATAGTTTTTATAAAATTTTGGCGATTTTTAAGGTAAGATAATTTTATCCTATAGAATTTGGGCGAATCATTTTTAAAATAGCGAATCTTGTTTTTGGATAAACCATGGAAAATTAGCCCATGAGCGAAATTTAGCCCCTAAAATCATCCCTGTTTTCAAACCCTTCCTCAGAAAATTTGTGTTAGTATTGTTTTATGATATATATTCTACAATAAATCTTGGGAAACACATCAACAACACGTTGAAATGATCTTAAAACTATTGAAGGAGAAACAAATATATGAAAATCCTTCCAAGTGCACCTTTTGGGTTCAGGAAGTGTAATATTTGGGCCATATTGTATCTCATGAAGATGTCAAAGTGAATCCTAACAAAATTAAAGCTATGATGGAATGGTTAATTCTCAAAACCTTGAAATATATTAGAGGATTTTTAAGATTTATGGGCTATTACTGCAAGGTTATCAAGAAATATGGTCAAATAGAAATACCTCTAACAACATCCATTAATGAGAATTTTGAGGTAAAAATGGGCCTCAAAACAAAAAATGTACTATCAAAATCAACTTTAAAAAAACAATAGGATTCAAGATGATGATGTCAACCATAAGGGTAAATATTTTGGGAAGAAAAATATCTTTTTAGTTATATTTTCAATGTATCTCCTTGTAGGTTTACTCAAATTTCAAGTGTAGGTACTAATTGAATGTGGAATCAAAATTCCACATCCAACAAGTACCCAATTTGCATACTTTTGATAGACCCATAGTGAGATAAAATTGAAAGAAACATGTTTTTCATGTATTTCCAATTTATCTCACTATGGAACTATCAAAAGTATATAGAGTGGGTACTCGTTGGTTGCAAAATTTAATTCTGCATCCAATGAGTGCCTACACTTGATATTTGAGTAAACAAAGATAAGTCAAAAATATGATTAAAAAATAGTTTTTTTTTTTTTTTTTCCCTTTGAAAATTCATAACTCTTATTTTATTATTTCAACTATTATTTTATTAATTTTCTTAGGAGGCCCATTTTAGACCTAAAATTTCCCCTATTAATTGAAAAATAAAGCATTTTCTTAGACTTAAGAATAAACCAAAGGTTTTGAAAAATTTAAGGAGGTTATATGTAGTACTCATGTCTTGGCCACTCTTGACTTCATAAAAACCTTTATTGTGGAGTTTGATTCCTCGAGGTATGGCATTGGTGTAGTTCTAATGTAATAAAGAAGACACCTTACCTTTAAAATCCACCATCTTAAAGGAAATAACTTACTTAAACCCATTTATGAAAAGGAAATGTTGGTTATACTACATGCAGTTAAGAAATGGTGCCCTTACCTAATAGGAAGATACTCCAAATTAAAAAAAAAAAAACATGATAGATAAAAGGGCTTCTTCGAACAATGATTGACATTAGGAGAGAAAAAAAATGGGTTACAAAGATGCTAGGTTATGACTTTTAAATTATCTACAAAAAAGGAAAACAAAATGTAGTGGAAAATGCACATTCAAGGAAAGAAGAAGACACAAAGGGCTTTCTTTGTGGTATTTCCTTTCCACAATTTGATTGGGTCCTGTTACACTTATATTTGTCACCCCGAGCCTTGAACAAAGGCTAGTGATGTCATAAATCTGAAATCATGAGTTCTACCAAGGAAATTGCTTATAAAAAGTCATAATTAAGACCGATCACACTTTTCCTAAGAAGAAGAACAATCAGTTGCAACTTCCCCATAGATAATTTGTGGCCAGTTGTGTGTTCCACATACAAAACCCATGTCTACCCCTTAGATATTCTAGATTTGGAGTGGTCCGAGGAAATCAACAAGAGATGGGTTAGCCACAATACATTATTGAGGATGGAACTTGTACATGAACTATTTTTTCCTACTTCACATGCCATGAACCTATCTCCAATTTTCTATAAATTCCTATAAGAAGAGGCCAAATAATGGGTATGGGCTACACACACATCTCAAATCAATATTATAAGCATCCTCATGGTGGTGGAAATTAAGCAAGAGTCATTTATCATCATTTTGTTGATCAAGTTGGGTGTTGGGCATTAACACAAGTGAGGTTGAAAGCCTAGGTGAGAGAGTCTATCATATTCTTACCATGATATGGTGTGTATAAATTCCTATAAGAAGAGGCCAAATAATGGGTATGGGATACACACACATCTCAAATCAATATTATAAGCCTCCTCATGTTGGTGGAAATTAAGAAAGAGTCATTTGTCATCATTTTGTTGATCAAGTTGGGTGTTGGGCATCAACACAAGTGAGGTTGAAAGCCTAGGTGAGAGAGTCTATCATATTCTTACCATGATATGGTGTGTATATTCTTCTTCCAACCAAGCAAGGGAAGATAAGGAGGAGCTAAAGGGCTAGGAGCAAGGAGTATGGCACATTGCTCAAGGTAATCATATAACTTGTTGTAACTTACTTTATTTAATACAAATCTATGTTATTTCCCCCCTCCAATCATTGTGTAAACCATTAATGTTATATGTATGATTTGAGTTTGGTGGATCTAATAGTACTTGAGATATTACATGAGATCTATTTCATGAAATTCTATTTTTATATGCCATAGAACCTGAGAATGGTTGTTGGTTGTCTTGTGTGTAGATATTAGGTGGAAGAGGTTGCATAAGAGTTGGATTTCAAGAGTGTAACATTCCCTATCCTAGTTGAGGTCCATTACGTGTGGAAATAATCATAAAATTAAAATTTTATGCTAACTAATCATGTATCTTACCAGCCACAAAAAACATACAACTTTAACCATTTGTTGATACTATGAACTAGATGCATCTACAACATTCTAAAATAAACATAAAATGAAACTAATAAACTCAAATACAACAACATATAAATAGTTCTCAAATACAGAGTTAATACACAACAATTAAACTCATAATGCAACACAAAAACAAGATAAAACACATATATTTTAAGAAAGGTTGAGCAACCAACTACTTGGGACAAACATTCCACCCAACCATAGACTTGTTATTCAAATATGAACAAAAAGTCACCCTCGAGATGGGGCTAGCAATCCAAAAAAGAGGATGTTCTTTCACTGTCCACTCACATCTCAAAAAATCCCACAACCCATTGGCATTCTCCTACATCTATCCATATTTTCCATTAGATCTCTTCCTATCGACCTTCCCAACCCAAGGAATGTACCACTTCACTGCTCTCAATCAATTGGGCAACCCATTATTTTATCACAGTCTTTGTGGGACATGTAACCATGAATCTCACTATTGGGAAACTCAAGGGAGATCATTGCTAGGAAAACTACCAGGAAAACTACAACAATCACTTGCTATTATAGTGAAACTCACACAAGAGTTCACTCTTTAGGCCTAACAACCTGGCTCTTCAGTATTCTGCTCCAAATACACTCCAGAATCTCCCCTCCATGGTTGCTCCAGCTCCAAATCTCTTCTTCCTTGTTCTTTATTTGTTGTTCATAAAAAAACATGACTGTCTAAAACTATTGTAACTTCCCATACACATTTTCTCTCTTTGGATTACTTTCTTGAATTACACTCTTCCCCAAACTTATTGTACTCAGTCTCATGCTTCCAATAAATATGGGATGTGACTTCTCACACCTACCCTCTTACATTTATTCAATGATTGGATTTGGGGGCACTCAATAAAAAATTAGAAAGTTCATATACTAATAGTAATTTTAGGAAGTGGGTTGAATTAATAGACATGGGTAATTCCCCCTTGGACCCCTCTTGGACATTATCTTATACCATCCACTCTCTTGTCGATTAATCAACCCCCATCTCTATCCATTCACCCCAACAACTTACATCACATTTTATTATTAAAATTTAGAATTACAATTCGCATATACATCGCTTGGAAGTGACCATGATTCATATCCACATTAAGCATTGATTAAAAATGGTGATTATAGTAGGGATGTTACAAAGAGAGATTCCAAAGGATATGATAAAAAAAACTTTAGGAAAAGGTAAGTCGTCCTCTTTCTTTCTTCCTTATCATAGTTTGTTTGTGTGCATCAGATCTAGGTGGAATCCATTGTGGTTTATCCTACATTTTGTCATTGTTTGTAATAAGGTCAATGAGACGGTTTGTCTATTTGTAGATGAAATTCTCTACAAGAAAATTGGTGACTCCACTATGGAAGAACTTTCATTTCTTCCTTAAGGGGTTTTCCTTGCTCTTTTTCACCCTTTAGAGTTTTTCTAAACTCTGTAGTGCATGCTTGTAATTCCTAAGTGCATGCAAGCTGATCTAACTAAGTTTTGGGATGGTTATTTTTCATTTTTTGCATGTTTTCCACTATTTACATGACTATTCTTAGTGAAATTCATGATTGGATGTGAATTTTCTAAAGAAAAGTCGTGGCCAAATCCTTTTTTTGCATATTTCTACATGCCAGGTCACACCCAACTAGTTGAAAATTGTGATTTTTTTACTTTTCATATGTTAGGTAGCTAGAGAGGTAGTAGGGGGGTCCAGAGGGCCCATAGTGATAATAGTGGAGTCCATTCAATGTAAGGTGGACTAGGTCCACTATAGTATTAAATAAGACCCACTATAGTAGTTAGATATAACAAATGTAAGATGACTTCTTAGAAGGTTCCACTTCTAGAAGGTCCCTCCTCTAGAATGTTTATAAGTGGATGATAACACTATATAAAGGGGCTCAAACAATATAATAAGACAAGTTGAGAAGTATTATATTTGGAGCATGTAGGTCAATAGGATGATGATGCCTCGAAGAGGCAAGTGAACAAGAGAGGATCCCTTCCATAATTGGATCCATTGTATGGTGTTGCCCTACTTTAAGGATTTTATATAATAACGTGTGGTTTCTTCTATATTTATCTATGGATATATTGTGTATTCAGTATTTGTGGTGATCATATTTGTATATCTACTCAGGTACTTAACAATTTGTATCAAAGCACTTTCCTTGGCAGACATTGTGGGAAAATATTTTTATTTTTTTGGCAGATTTATTTTTTCGAAGAAGCCAAAGAAGGCCGAAACATTCCAGATGATTTATGTATATTCTTTTGCAAAATTTGTATAAATTGGTTGTATATCTGATTTCCTCTCAGAAAAAACACCCAATTTAAAAAAAATCGTTTGAAACGAAGTCCGGGAAGTAAAGTTATTGAAGTTTTAAAATCTGTTATTTTCAAGGTTTTTTCTGCAGATGACCGCGTGATTTTTCTAATTGATGTAGCAGTTGGGGATGAATTTTCCAAAAAAAATCGCATATATGAGTTCCTCTCATAGTTTCACCCAATTTCAAAAAACAAATCATCCAAATCGGAGCTCTGGAAGTGAAGATATCGTTGATTTAAAATCAACTATTTTGAGGGGTTTTTTCGTGACAGTGATGGGACTACAGAGTTCATAACTTTTCATAGGGTGCTCATATTGCTACCAGATTAGTGCCATTTGATATATCATTTTAATATATTTATTTTTGTATATTATATGTGGTGTTTCCAATGGATATTCTTTCTCAAATCATGGTATCCATCAAGAAAACAATTCAAGAATTCAAAGTTGAAATGCAACATATTCAAGAGAAATGTATTCAAGAGCTCAAAGTTGAAATGCAACATATTCAAGAGGAATGTATTCAAGAGTCCAAAATTTCAAGGCAAATTATGGATGAATATAATCAAGAAAGATATGCTTGGTATGATTTCGAGGCCGATTGTGATGATTGGTATATGGACAGTTGTCATTTTTGGAATGATAACTATTTTCATCTTTTATTTGATGACTCTACTCCACTTTATGTGGATAACATCAATGTGAAAAATTGGGAGCCAGTGATTATTACCATTGTCTATCTTGCATATTCTACAATGGAATTATTCCTTCCAGATTCTGCTATGACCCTTTCGCACTATGTGGATGGATCTTCTTATTTGGATCCACATGATAGGTGTTAGTCTTTGGAGCATAACTTTTAGTTGGTTATTGGGTTTTGATATCTTCCGCGTGGAGTTCACATGAGAACTTGGACATGGGACCCTGGTTTACAATGGAGGTTGGACTACTTCAACATGGTGGATTTCATTTCTACATGGGGCCATGGTTCTCTAATCTACTTCAGCACTATGGTCCACACTTATCCATGGGACCCTGGTATATGGTTGTACGCCCTCATAACAAGCGTTGATGACAACTCTTTCATTAGGGGAATGGAATGTTAGGTAGCTAGAGAGGTAGAAGGGGGGATCCAGAGGGCCCATAGTGATAATAGTGGAGCACATTCAATGTAAGGTGGACTATGTCCACTATAGTATTAAATAAGGCCCACTATAGTAGTTATATATAATAAATGTAAGATGACTTCTTAGAAGGTTCCACTTCTAGAAGGTTCCTTCCCTAGAATGTTCATAGGTGGGTGATAACACTATATAAATGGGTTCAAGCAATGTAATCAGACAAGTTGAGAAGTATTATATTTGGAGCTGAAGCTTATTAGGAGGTTTCCCCCTCGAAGAGGCAAGTGAACATGAGAGAATCCCTTCCATAATAGGATTCATCGTATGGTGTTGCCCTACCTCAAGATTTTTTTTATAATAAAAGTGTGGTTTCTTCTATATTGCTTTGTGGATCTATTGTGTATTCAGTATTTGTAGTGATTATATGTTTAGATCTACTCAGGTAATTAACAACATAACCCATGACCAACCACTACTTTCATGTGTAAAAGTTATGACTAGATCTTTCATTTTCTACTTATACTAGGATACCAAGGACTGACTCTATCAGGTGCAAAAACACTCAGATTTTGAAAAACAAATTCCAGGTTTTTTCCTTTGAAACCTAGGGACCTTGTTCTTTGAAAAGAGGCCTTTTAGAACTTAGTTTTTCAAGGAGTTTTTCATTCTTCTTTCCATGGTATAAAAAGGAGAAAAAAAAAGAAATGTTCAAAATATCATTTTCATAATCAAGAATTATATGAGAGGGTTAAAGAGATTTTCATGACATTTTCTATCGTCTTGTGATTTGAATTTCTTTTGACTTGTGAATAGTGAACTTATCTAAATTGAATTGCACATATTTTTCAGATATAATTATATTGCGCATTCCTTGTTTCATCTACATCATAACCGAAATTTAAAAGAGAATTTAATTTAATAATCATTTGTCACAATTGGGTGATTTACATCTCTTTTGACTTGTGAATAATGACCTTGTCAAAATTGAATTGCATTTCATGTTGTATATCTAATTGTTTTTTTCATTCCTTGTTTCATGTTCATAATAAGTGAAATTGGAAAGAGAATTGTATTTCATAATCATTCATCTAGACATTTTGGATTTCCATTGAAAGTTGCATTGGTGCATTAAATTTGGATTTTGGAGATCTGAAATTTCTTGAGGAGTGTTTTAGTAGTTTCATTTGTTTGAGTGATTGCTACTTATGTGTTTGAATTATGAAAAATATTATCTTTCTCCCTTAGATATATTTCATCAAGGATAAAACAATGTGTATCTCTTGCATTCTTCATACCTTTGATTTTATTTAGATTGAAAATAGTCAAGAACGTCATGAATTCCACTCCATACCTTTGAGTAATCAATGGACCTAAAAAGAAACACTTAATTAAAAAGAATTAGAAATTTTATTTTTAACAAACACAGATCAGTATAGGTCTAGGGCCTTGGTGTAGAATTGGAGAGTAAGATCTCCAAGGCCACAAAATAGAACTAGGAACTGATTAAAGAGGGATAAAATCCATTAGTAGCAAGGAGTGCTTGTTGGGAAAACACCTCTAACATAGGTTTCAAGAATGATGCCAAGATAAGAAAGTGCAGCAAATGTCCCCTCTTCACTTGTTTGGTGGGATTATTGTGTGTACATGGGTTTTGGATTGAAGTGGCATGTCCTCTAGGTGACACAACTTCTCTCTGGAGATTCATATCGAGGAATTAGTCCTGCATTACTTGCCTATATGTATAGTATTGACCCACAACATTTTTTCCTAGTTGTCGAATGTGAAGTGGTAAACTTAGTGGATTTTCCTAGGGCATCACATGGGTTACTGCAAGTGGGAGGTACTTATGGTACTTGAGGTAGATATATAATATATGTCTTAACACCCAAGGAATGTGCTTGTATTCACGAGGGTACTTTCACATTGAGAAAATGTTATGTTAGCTAGGACTAGGGGATTTTGTCACCCCAAAATAGTGGTTTTCAGAAGGTCCAGTTTCCTATTAGTTTCCTTGTCTGTTGAAGATTTTATATTTTCTAGGGTGTTCTCTATGGTTAATTGTGTCGAGTTGGCCATAGTTTTTTTTTCCTTTGTTAAATTTGTTTTTCATTGCGGCTAACCAATATCATTTTCGTTCTCATAGATAGTGAGGAATTCCTCTTAAAATAGAGGAAACACTAGCCACTAAGCGATAACAGTTGTCCACATCGGATGACACTAAAATAGTAGTTTTTGAAACTCACACATCATATTCATAGGAGTCTGAACACATGGATATTGAAGTCATTGACAAAAGTCCTCCACCAAATTTTAACCCTCCTTTGGCTGGTCCTTTCAAACCTTTACTCATTCAAGTGAGTAGACCCTTCAATGATTCTTTTTCATTTTTTAGCAATCCTCACATGATTTCAGGTGTTAGTGGGTCATCCAATATGGGAGGACCTATTCCCACATCTTCCAATGTGATGGGAGGAGTAGCAATGGCCACCTCCTTGCCATTAGTTAGTAGGATAATTTATCCCACATATTTGATCCAGATTATTTTTGAAACGAAATGAAAGAAAAGATATTACAATGAAATACACACAAATATTTCCAGAAACAAAGAAATACAACAATACATGATTTCTATTAATGAAAGAAATGTACAGAGACTGTAAAAATACATAGTGAATGAACTCACTAGAATATTGGTGGAAACTTATCTCTGAGAAAAGATGTGACGACTATGCTCATTCGCAATAAGATGGGTACAATGAGGCTCTGAATTCCAAAACCCTAGACATCCAAAAACTTATCCCTATGAGATGGAGCGCCAAAAATCATGTGGGCCCCATTGGGGTAAGTTAGTACATCAACTTCTCGGGGTCATAAATTTTGCATGCGATCTTTGTTTTAGGCGTGTGATATTCTATTGGAAAGATATTTTCAAGAAATACACATTATGGTGTCAAACTCTAACTTCGTCAACAATTTGATTGTGGAAATCCCAAAAAAATGTTGTTTAGGGACTCAAAACGGCCCTAGAAGTACATAAATATATACTAACATGAAAAATGCCAAAATAGGCCAGTTAGAATAAGTGAGCGGCCACCAATATCCACCTAGATGTTGTGTAGGGATTCAAGGCCCCAGAAGTGCAGAAACCACAATTACAAAGAGATGTCATTGTTACAGAGAAACGTGTTGAACTGAAAATTGTCAAGATGAGCCAAGTGGAATTTGGAATAGGTGGGTGGCCACCAATGTCCACTTGGATCAGTCATCCCCCCTTAGGAAGAAATGGTCTCCATTGCTTTGAGTTCCTGGGGAAGATGAGAAAGCATTTGTTGAATCTAAATCTTGGTGAGTTGCTTTCCTTGTTGGATAAGTTGCAGTTCCTGGTCGGTGGAAGGATATCATGAACTTGTTGTTAGTGGGGTTGAATCTATTCCACCAACCTATTGTATCTTGGCTCGACGGGGCATTGTGTAGGCAACATCGTAGGTGAATAAGCAATATCTTCTTTCCCTTGTACAATATTCTTCTGGTGGATAGAAGGTGTTGAGGTTGCAGTGGCCTTCTATTCATCCTTTGAACAAATTGTGAAGAGGATGAATTTAGAAGTATGAGAGATTAATGTTGACGATTAAAATCACAACGAGTATTTCGCCCGCAAAGTATTTCTAAAGCCAATTATTTAAACTATGCTAATGATATATAATACTAGTAGGTGGGGCCCCCTTGTATACTGGAGGCTCAGAGACAGTCTTATCACACAATTTATGTTGTTGTTTTGATGCTGCTTACAGGGTTCTACATGATTGATGATGAAGCATTGGTTTTGTTTGCAACATAATGGAAGATGGATAATGCATTTTATGTGTTGATTTCGTTATTCTAAGCTCTAAATTCCATGTTATGAATGGCTTAGATTTACTGTTGTTACATTTGATATTGTCGCCATGATTCATTACCTGTCACCTCTGCACAAGGCACATGTTAGTAACAACAAGAAACAAGAGTAATGGAAAGAGACTTATGAAAAAAAATCCAAGAAAGGGAACTATACTATACTATGCTATACTATGTGCAAATGAAATAAAAGGAATTAGTGTTAGTCCTAACTAGCAATGTTAGTGGCTATACGAATTGTATTGAGTTATATTCGGCGCATTTGATATATGTTATGGTATGGTTTTGGAAATGGATAATATGTATTGGGGTGGCGCAATTGGAAAGCAATATGTGCAAGTTTTGATGCATGAAATTAATGGCATGGAATTAATGGTATGGTTTTAGTTGGTTGTCGTGTACTAAGAAATTGAATGTGAGGATGGTGGAAGTGAGCAGTAAATGCATGTCACTCCATACTTCTCCCATTGGGTCGTCACCCTAGCATGGTTATTATGCATTTGGTTTTTTTATGGTTAATCTCTAATATTCAGGCATGGAAGGAACTACTCGACCATCTCACATTTTTAAAGCCATTGGTTACAGGTATGATTCTTTTCTCCCATCCATGAATTTGCTCTGTGTATGAAATGAACGTTGGCTCAGTAATGTGTTGGTTTGTGTTTTCTTGAGATTGGCAACTATGTAAATGCGTGGGTGTTTTCTCTGGAATGAATGTGTGGTTATTCGTTTGCAAATGCAAAAATTGATGGTTGAAGTGGTGATTTCGTTGGTTGTTCTGTGTGGTGAAAACTGTGATGGATCACTGTTGTTTTAAGTAGTTATGGGTATTTCGTTGGAGGGTTTCTCTCTGTTTAGCCTTGTTGGCTGCCTCCTCATAATTAATGGTAACCATACCCAGTTGTATTCGGTTGTTATGGCATTGTTGTGTATGTTTCAAACTCCTTTTGGTCACTGTTTATCCTCCATAGCCATGTTCGTGGGTTTTTCACCTGATCGTGAGCTTATTTTGTGGTATTGGCATCAACACAGTTGGTTATGGGGTGGCCATTATGCCAAGAACTATGCTTCAAGGTTGTTGGTAACACCTGGGGTCTGCATTTCTATCAACATTGTTATAATTTGGTTCGGCTATTGGTAAAAACGCGAGGGTTATGCCTATGTGCGTTCTTGGTATTGGTTATTGTCCAGTGAGAAATATCTGCTCCTGTGCATCATTGCCTACCCTACCTGGTGTTGAACTGTCACGCTATTTTACAAGATAAGACATATAAAATCTTGTGGTTCCACCGTGCTTGTTTCAAAGGTTTCCCACCTACTATCAATATGGTTGACCTCCAGTCTCTCTGTGTTTTGTGACCGAGCGAACACTTGATTATTTCTTATGTTCATGGTTACAGAGCCCGATTTTGATAAACTCAACCAGTCACACTCTTTTTCAGGTATCTTGTTGACTATCATAAGTTCGTTGAGTGGTATTGATAGTGGCTTTGATTATTGTCTCATATCTGTTTGATCGGGTTGTTGGAGAGTTGTAATTGGAAATGAGAATTGGTATACAGTCGTTGCCTCCTTTTGTTGTGACAGTTGAATCGATAACCTAGCTTGTTTTTTTTTTTTATTAAATTGGTTGATTGGGAGTAAACGGTAATGTATAGTCATAGGGATGCCTCTTTTCGTTATGTGTTAGTCTGTGTGTTCCTACAATGTGGTATCAATTGAAGATGGTGGTTGTTGTTTGTTTAATTTGTCTCGATCGAGATCATTACAAATTGGAAAATTGATGACTGAGACTTGCTTGTTTACTGTGTATGATTATGGAGACATCATGCATCGTTTTGTTTTATTTCACCATTAGAAATGAAGCACGGGGTTTTTGTAGTATGGTTTCATTGCAAATTTAATTGTTAATATTGTCAAAGGAATGGAATCGAGCATGTTTTAAAAGAGTCTGTTCAAGTTAGGAAAGATATGTTTCTATGTTTGATTTGGGGATTTATGAATTATGGGAATTAGTTAATATTCTATAAAAACATATGTTGGACAGTTGATGAAACAATATGACTATGTGTTCCTTTTGATTTTGTTTTAAATTAAAAGGGAAGGAAAGTAACTGCTTTATTGGTGTTGGATCATTTGTATTGAATACAATTTTTTTTTATGGATTACTTAATTGATTTTATGAACAATATTCTCTCTTTTCCCTACCATTATTTCACTTTTCGCACATTACAATCCCCTTTCCTTCCCATATTCACGATCCACTCCATGTTCCTAAAATTTAATTATAGTTAAGATAAATTCTGTATTATGACAGTTAAAGGATCGCATGGATGAATTACAGTGATATATTCTTTTGATTTATGATACAGTTCATTGTTTTATGTTGCAAGCAGTAATCATGATCTTTCCCCCCTCATTTTAACACTTTTCTCTAAATACAATCCCTCACATATCCCATAACCCTTGTTCACCCCCTTCTCATTGACAACTATTAAACGATTTGTATGGATTGGATTGCATGAGTCTGATATGTTGCTGAGCAAAATTTTATTTCATATTTAAAAGAGTTGTCATGTATGGTTGTTGAAAAACTATTTGCTAATCAATAATGCACACATGAATGAGATTTTTCAGCAGAGGTAGTCATGGTCGGGGTAACCGAGGAAAAGGAAATTTGAACAGGGGCCCTAGAAGGCCAAGTTTCTCTATACACTTTGATGCAAACTTGCAAGAGTTAGGCCAACTATTTCAAGCCGGATTTTTTAACTGGATTGGGCAATGAGTAGTCCAACCTAGGCCTGAAAGACCTCCCTTCCAAGCCCCACAGGTCCCTGGTATCCCATTGCCTCCTCATGTCTCACTGCAACCTGAAGTCCCTCAAAATGACGGATGGCAAGAGAATGTCCACCTGATAGTCTCCCAACATCGTGGTTGGCCTAACTTATCTCTACCTACTCCTCCACATGTTAATCAAATTTACCAAGCTTCCCATGTCCACTCATCAGTAGAGTCTTCCCATGTAAGAAAAAGGTTAAAAAATGAGGCCCACCATGCCCTTGACAAAGGAAAAGATGCTACTGCCCCCTCACCCTCAAATGACTCTGCCAAATCCGTGTCCTCCCACATGCATTTGAGAGATGATTTCTCTCATGTAATCAGTGAGATTAGGCCTAAAGGCTCCACACAACCTAAGGTATTTTCAGAGAGATCAAAGGGTGAAAGAAACAACAAGGGAAAGATTGCCTCCCAGAGTGGAAAATATGGATTTTAAGTGTTTTTATTTATTGATTGTTGAAAACAATTCACTTCTGAAATTTTGGACAACATACTATTTTTGGATATACGGGTAATATATTTTTGGAAATAATTTCAATTATCATTGATATAAATTGTCAAAATATGAAAGTGATGATGGGAGTCACATGGAGGGATGTTTTTTTTTATTAACTAGTTGTTTTATGATTGATAAAGAAATAAAGGGAGTCACAAGGGGTCCCACCTACTAGTTATTATTTATTAAAAACCCTTATTATGATTTTATTACTTTTCCCCCTTAACTAAAAATTTGGTTGAGTTTTAGTTAACTTAACTAAAGAAGTAGTTCAACTACTTCAACAAATTCTAAATTGCTTGAAGGCAAACGGAAAAGGAGGAACAAGAGGAGAATAAAAGGAGAAGCATACTAAGGTCTGTTCTTTGAGTTTTGTTGAGATAATTCAGTTTCTATTCATTCTTTAATTCATTGGAAGCCTAATTCTCTTTTATGAAAGAAGGGTCCTATTGTAAACAACAAGATTCAGGGTTGAATTACATCATTCAGACACTTGTTTTTCAGAGGTGTTGATCTACCTTTGATAGTCTATGTAGACTTGTCTGTTTGTGAATTAAATTTCATGACTGATAAAGGTTGTTGTGCAGAGTCGAGTGGGAAACAATCTATGGCAAGTTGATCCATATTTTAAATTTCAGCTTTTTACATTCTGTCAGAAGTCGTTTTGTATGATTCATCGGGGACATCTAAGTTTGACTTTGGTCCAAAACTTCCTCAAGGAATTTTGTAAAGAGGTCGGTTATTTTGATGAATTGGAATGAAATAAACGATTGCTTTATGTCTCATCTATTTTTATTATTGACTCGGTGTCTTTACTTTTGTCTCTATATTTACTTCAACATCTATTATATTAAAAAAATTACATAAATAATGAATTTTTCATCAAGCTTTCATTTATAAAAAAACCATCCTAAGCACTTGTAATCAATACTTGTGAATTAGGATACAAATTTTGATGGCTATAAACATAGGGTGATATTCCCGTCTATCTTGCCTTAGCCAAGAAATATCCGAAAATGATTGAGTAAGATCATTTCATATATTTTCCTCAACATTTACCTTGCAGCACTGTTTTGGTGGAACAATAGTCGGAAATACCTCTGGTATCCTGTAGAGCTGACCCCCCAGAGTAATAATGAAACTACAAGGTCAAGACTCATAAAAAACATGACGTTTCCACATATATGGTTGGCCCAAAACAACATCATAGACATCAAGAGGGGAAACATCACACACTACCTCATCCTTGAAGGGATGGATGCCATAGGACAGGCAACACTACTGGATGACATGGAGATATCATCCCTGGCGAAGCCACCCGATGTTGTAAGACTTTAGGTTGGTGTTGTCGAGGAGGAGAGATATGTCATTACGCACATAAACTCACAGTCGGGGATTCATACAAATAGGAAATACAAGAGGTACTTAAGCGCACATTTATTGGCCACCCTTGCAACCCATGTTAGTACCCCTTCGAGTGGTAGTGCATCATACAACACCTTTATATAGATCAACCTAGATATCCTAAATCTCTCCATATATAAACCGATTGGCCTCTTGGCTGTTATAGTTCCACCGATAACAACACTCGGGACGATACTCTCTAGTACCTAGGTAGTCAGGTAGTATGGCTAAGGGCACGATCTAGCCTCCTTAGTTGGTGCCCTAAGATATTGAGCCGAGTACTATTGTTGGACCCCACACATATATCATAGAGATATAGCATAGGGAAAACCCTTGTTTGTAGAAACCCTGAATATCCTACCCCTCGAGATGGAAACAAAAAACATAATAGAAAATATCTATTACCGTGCAACTGTTCCTTCTGCATTCTGGTTGCAAAATTACTACACATTTCTTCCAGTGATACCTATCATTTTTAACAAAATTGTTTTTTGTGGACCCAACCCTTCTTCGACACCCTTATTTGGCCCCTATACCATTGGATCCCCCTTTTCACCCTATTCGAAGTGACACCTATCATTTGACACCCTTCTTCTTTGTGGTCCCACCCACCCCTCCAGACCCCTTTTGTTTCCCCTATACCATTTTCCTGCTCATTTGTCCAAATGGCCACCACACGAGCCCAAGAACTCAATAACTTGATTGTTGACACCCACCAGAACCAGGAAGACATTAATACTATCAATTCTAACCTTAGCTCAATCATTTCGGTTATTGAGATCCTCAAGGAACAATGTTCCCACATCAAAGACCTTAGAGACCTCAAAGAACAACTCCTGGGCCATTCCCAGAACCCTTCCTCTTCTGAACAACCATGTTATCAGGATGAACATGACTCTTCCCATTACCATGGTCCTCATACTACCCACTTTTCTCGAGACCTCTGCCCTCCCAGAATTGAGGTGAACAAATTTGATGGATCAGATCCTATAGGTTGGGTCACCCAAATGGAACATTATTTCTCTTTGCATGGAATTATTGATGATTTATCCAAGCTTCGTTATGGTTTCCTACATATGGATTTGGAATGATGGCAATGGTGGCAATGGCGAAAAAAGGCACACCAATGGTATGTTGCTTGGACATAGTTTGTGGCCGAACTTTATCACCACTTTGACTCTGACACCCACCATTTAGGTTGTTTGACCAAGTTAAAGCAGTCGAGGATAGTGGAACACTTTATTGCCGCATTTGGGCACTTGGATTTCAGAACAGAGGGCATGTCAGATGCTTTCTTTAGGGAATTCTTTATCATTGGCCTCAAAGATGAAATTTGTGCCCATGTTCTCATGGCACACCCCCATACTTGGTTGGAAGCTACCCAACGAGCCAAGGAAGCACAACAGATTGTATCATCCCAGACTCGAAAACCCTCCTTTCATCCTCGCTCTAAACCCACCAATTATTCCCCTTCTGCAACTCCCCTCAAGATCCAAAAATTAACCAGGGATGAAATGACCAAATGCCAACTCAAGGCTCTTTGTTATAATTGTGATGAAAAATATTTTCCCGGGCACAAGTGTAAGGAACAATTTTTTTTATGGTTGTGACTGAGGATATTTCTGAAGAATATGTTGTTTTTCCACTTGTGGAGGAACTACTACTTCCATCTGACCTCACCCCACCCTTTGATCCACTAGACGTTGACCCAGTAATTTCACTTAATGCCCTCACTGTCTTCTCTTCTCCCCAGACTCCCAAATTAATTGCTTACATCAAAAATAGGAAAGTCATCATCCTTGTGGACAGTGGTAGCACCCATAACTTTATTCATCGCCACATTTCTCAAGAAATCAATTGTTACATCCGTTCCGTCAATAATTTTCAAATCATGATTGCCAATGGTGGTTCCATGAAATGTGGGGGATGATGTGAAAATGTACGACTCGAAATTGGCCAGTATCACCTAAAATCCCATATGATTTCTATAGACATGGGTGGTTGTGACATTGTTGTTGGTGTTGAATGGTTACGTACTCTATGCCCCATTCTCATGGATTTTAAGGATTTAACCATGCAATTCAAACAGAAGGGACACTAGTATAAGTTCCAAGGCATCAGAACAGGCTCCCTTGAGATCATCAGTTCCCATCGCATGGAAAAAATCCTCAAAAGGGTCATTCGTGAATTATAGCCCAACTTCACTCCATCCATACTGTTAAGACACCTTCTGTGCATCCTGACCTCCAATCTATCCTCTCCTGCCACCAAGTTGTTTTTACCACCCCCAAATAACTCCCCCCTTCTCGTGGAGTCCATGATCATTCCATTCCTATCATCCCAGGAAATATTCCTCCCAATGTATGGCCTTATCATCATCCCTTTTCCCAAAAGAATGAAATTGAGAAAATTATTCATGAATTACTAGAAGCCAGTGTTATATGTCCCAGTACTAGCCCCTATTCTTCCCCTGTGGTCATGGTACTCAAGAAAGAAGGTACTTGGCGCATGTGTCCTGATTTTTGTTCCCTCAACAAACTCATAATCAAATAAAAATTCCTCATTCTTGTCATTGATGACCTCTTGGATGAATTTAATGGTGCTCAATACTTCACCAAATTGGATCTATGTTCTGGTTACCACCAGATCCGTATGAAAGAAGAAGAAATTCCCAAGACTGCATTTCATACTCATGAGGGTCATTCTGAATTCTTGGTAATTCCCTTTGGATTGTGTAATTATCCTTCCACTTTCCAAAGTCTTATGAATCATGTCTTCCATCCTTTTATCCATCATTTTTTCTTAGTTTTCTTTGATGATATTCTCATCTATAGTAAAACTTGGCCATCCCATCTCTCCCATGTAATCAATTTCTTCATCTACTCTCTAATCACCAACGTTTCCTCAAACAATCTAAATGTGCCTTTGGTGCCTCAGAAGTGGAATACCTAGGCCATATTTCTGGCAAGGATGGTGTTCGAGTGGATCCTAAGAAAATTGAATCTATGCAAGATTGGCCTAGCCCTAAAACTCTTAAGATCTTGTGTGGTTTTCTGGGTTTAATGGGATATTATTGGAATTTTGTTTGGAATTATGGAAAGATTGCAGCTCCTCTCACTTCTCTCCTTAAAAAGAATGCTTTCACTTGGACTTCAACTTCGGATCATGCATTCCAATCCTTAAAAGATGATATGTGCTCGACCCATTTCCTATCCCTCCTAGACTTCACAAAGACATTCATATTGGAATGTGATGCTTCCAGGAAAGGAATTGGAGTTGTTCTCATGCAAGATGGTAGACATTTGGCCTTCACTACAAAACACATTTCAGAGTGACATTTGGGCCAATCCATTTATGAAAAGGAAATGTTAGTTGTTCTGCATGATGTGTATCTATGACGTCCTTATTTATTGTGTCAATGATTCCAAATCAAAACTGATCATCAGAGTCTCAAGTATTTCCCAGAACAACAAATTTCATCCCCGACACAACAAAAATGGGTGACCAGGATATTTGGCTATGATTATGAGATCATTTACAAGAAGGGCAAGGAAAATGTAGTGGTTGATGCTCTTTCCTGGAAATATGAATAAGACGGGTCCCTTTTCTCCCTATCCTTCATTGTACCAGATTGGCTTGAAGCTGTTCATCAAGAATGGATGCAAGAACCCAAACATTCTAGCCTGCTCCACCAACTGCAACACAATTCTTCAGTTTCTCCAGGGTACTCTTGGAACAATGAAGAGATTCGCTACAAAGGCCATTTGTATTTATGCAGGAAATCCCAACTTAAATCCACAGTGCTTTCTAAACTTCATGCCTCACCCACAATCGCACATTCAGGGTTCAAAAAAACCTATGAATGGGTCAAACATTCTTTTTTCTGGGAGGGTATGCAATAAGATGTTTGCACCTTTGTGGTTGAATTTGAGGTCTATCAACTCAACAAGGGAGAAAATGTCAAAGCTTTGGGCACACTCCAACCGCTTTTGATTCCCCCTATTATTTGGTGCGATATTTTTATGGATTTCATTGTAGGCTTGCCTAAATCAGAAATAAGTTAGTCATCATGGTGGCCATATATTGTCTCTCCAAATATGCTCATTTTTGTGCTCTTCAAAACCCATTCACAACCGCCACAGTGGCTCAAATATTCATGGATAATATCTTCAAGCTTCATGGAATGCCTAATTCTATTGTCTCTTATAGAGACCCCAATTTCACCATCAATTTTTGGCAAGAATTGTTCAAGCTACAGGGAACCCAATTGCATCTCAGCACTTCCTATCACCCCCATATGGATGGCCAGACTCAAGTTGTCAACAAGTGTTTGGAAAAATATTTGGGGTGTTTTTGCATCTGAGAGGAAAAATCAGTGGGCTTAGTGGTTACCCCTAGCTAAATGGTGGTACAAAACATCTTACCATACAGATACTCACATGACTCTTTTTGAAGCACTCTATGGAAAAAATCCCCCATCATTTCTCTCCTATATGCCAGGGGTATCGAAGGTTCAGGAGGTTGAAAAAAATATTACATTTCACAAGGCTATTCTTCATGCCCTCAAAGACAATTTGGTCATGGCTCAAAATCACATGAAGAAAGAAGGAGATCAAAATCATTCTGAATGCCAATTTTTTGAAGGGGACCAGGTATTTCTTTGATTCCAGCCTTATAAGAAGAATTTAATCAAAGCTAAACACTATCAGAAACTTGCACCCAAATTTTACGGTCCTTATACAATGATCAAGCATGTGGGATCAGTGGCCTATCAGTTAGCTCTACCTAGTCAGTCGAATCTTCATCCTGTTTTTCATGTTTCCTTCTTAAAGAAGGTGATTGGAACTAAGTGCCAAACTCAAACTAGTCTCGTTGAGTTGCATGAAGAAGGTTCCATATGGTTGCATCCACAAGCAGTCTTGGCCCAGTGAGAGCATCGTCTCCGTCAACACACCATCCAGGAAGTGTTATTCCAATGGAAAGATACACCTCCAGAAGATGTCACCTGGGAGCCGACCACCATTCTACAACAATTCCTTTATCTTAAGCCTTGAGGAAAAGCTTGTTCTTCAAGGGGGAGGGCATGTTAGGGACTTAACCTCACTAGCCCCTCATAGAGGTAGAATAATATAATTCCATGGAGTAGAGGCCAATATTAATAAGGCCTATCAATAAGGAAGAATAAGTCAAATGTAAGAAGACCTAATAGAAGCTTCCGCTTCTAGAAGGATCTTTCCTCTAGATTATTCTTTTGGATAGATATATTTAGTATAAATAGGAGTAGAGGGGATGATAAAACTTGTCTTGGATATTATTGTAATAGATCTCTTCTCTGATGGAGGTTCCCCTCTCAAAGAGGCAAGTGAACATTTCTATCATTAATCAAGGTGCTCTTTCTGGTATTATTCTAGTATTGTTCTGGTTATATAATTGTTTCTCTGTCATTTCTCTGCTAAAATATTTTTGTTATGCATACTATTTTATATCTGTAATACTACATTTTTCAGATGCCTCTGTGGAACTTTTCTCCCAGCAAGTTTCCCACCAATGTTTGACATGGGAGAGATCCTTGAGGAGTGCGAAGGTGATATTTTCCCTATCGGAATTTTTTTTAATAGAGAAATAACCTTCTAGCATATTTGACTATTTTTCTAGGGCATCTGCATTTATATGACCTTCAAATACGAGAATATCAAAATAAACTTGTACCTTGAAGGGAGAGGTTCCTCTAAAGTGGTCGCTTGATGAATATGTGTCTGTTGCTATCGGTAGCCGTTGAAGGATGTGGGAAAAATTCTCCATCATTTCGTCCCTCTGTCGTGCAAGAGATTGCTCGAGCAACATATTAATAGAATCTTCTTCTCCATCATTTTTATTTTCTTCCACCATGGAGGGTTTCTTGGGTGTGTGAGAGTGATTATCCTCAAGAGAGACAAGCTTGAGACCCAACTTGCTATACTTAAAACTCGTTGGGGACATGCACTGAAAAAAAATCAAGAGCATCCTACTCTGATACCATTGATCCAGATTATTTTTGGAACGAAATGAAATAATATATATTACAATTAAATACACACAGATATTGCCAGAAACATAGAAATACAACAATACATGATTTCTATTAATGAAATAAATGTACAAAAACTGTAAAAATACAGAGTGAATGAACTCACTAGAATGGTGGCTTCTTATCTACGAGAAGCAATGTGACATCTATGATCATTCGCAAGAAGATGAGTACAATGAGGCTCTGAAGGAATTTTTACAATAAACATGAATTCCAAAACCCTATACATCCAAAAACCTGACCCTAGGAGATGAAGCACCAAAATTTATGTGGGCCCTGTTGGGGTAAGTTAGTACATCAACTTCCCAGGGTCGTAACGTTTACATACTATCTTCATTTTAGGCATGTGATATCCTGTTGGAAAGGACTTTTTGAGAACTACACATTATGTCATCAAACTTCTACTTTGTCGATAGTTTGACTATGGAAATCCCAAAAGAAATGTTCTTTAGGGCCTCAAAACGAACCCAGAAGTATATAAATTTGTACTAACATGAAAAATTCCAAAATAAGCCAATTGGAATAGGTGGGAAGCCACAAATATCCACCTGGATGTTGTGTAGGGCTTCAAGACAACCTCAGAAGTGCATAACCCATAATCACAAAGAGATGTCACCGTTACAGAGAAACGTGTTGAACTGAAAATTGTAAAGATGAGCCAAGTGGAATTTGGAACATGTGGGTGGCCACCAATATCCACCTGGATCAATATTTTCCTTCAACATATTAATTTTCAATTGGGGAAATGGATTCGGTCACGTCACTTCCTTCCACCAATATACCTCTATTTAGCATTCTCATTATGTCCTCACAAGTGCCCACATCTGGATTTTTTTTGGCATGGGGTAGATCCTTTATTTTATCGTTGGAATTAGGTTTCCACCTATTTATGGTATTCCTATAGGTATCCCAACATTGGTGGATGATAGAATAAGGTTAATACTTTTCCAGTGAACCTTGACATGAAGTTATGTTAAGTGATACATTGAATTAAATGGTTATTTTTTTAGTGAATTTTCATCCTTGGCCATGTCATTCTTGATGCATTTCCAACTGCCCATACAGTATGAGAATAAAACAAAAATTTGTATCTCCATCTGTCAAAATACCACCACACATATCTTTGATCATATTTGTGAATTGATATAATGACATAGGCTCATTAGATATGAGATTCCAAATTAGTTGCTAACAAATTATTTTGTTAATTCATTGTTACCACCAATTTCCAAGGATGTAGCTATGTCAGGGGTAGTCATTAAGGAGAAGGTCATTCTGTGTGCTTAGAATTTAAACTTGATTTAGTCATAGTATGGGATGTTGTATGATATTATTTCACATCCTCTAGGCCATCAACAAATTTGTTAAAACCCACTCTGAGACCACATGCCAATGGTGTGGTTGGTTAAATATCCCATGCCTCTATTGGTTGGTTGTTTGGAAAATGATTTAGATGTACATCTCTACAAATACACCCACAAATATGCCAACATACCAAAATGACACAGTCTTTTCTTAGACCTCTGATGTTCATTTGGTGTAGTATATGACCCTGAAGAACACTCAAGAACCTAGAGGAAAGAGGAAAATAAGAAGAATAATTCAAACCATGGGCAAGGGACTACTCAAAATACAAATGCTAATGTGGAAGGAACAAAGGAGAAGAAAAAAATGAATCTTCCTTGCAATATTTTCAATGTATACCATCTCACCCATCAATGTCCTTAGATAGAAAACATTCATCACTATTTATCTTATCAGGGAGACCCATAGTAACCTATCATTCTAAAAACTCCATTCCCACCACGATAGTAATAAATGGTTGCAAATAAGCCTACACCTCCACAAGGGGGCATGTAGAGAAACCCCTAGCAAGGGGGAAATACCTCGAATGTGAAAATTTACATGTGTGATCAGTTGGTTAATATGAAAACTCAAGCTCATAATTATGAGAATCCTGAGAGTGGTCCTTTGGATAAGTATCCATCTTATTCGCATCCTAGTGGCCCTCTCCAGATAGAGAATGCACCATTTGATATAGTGCTTCACCCACCTAAGGGTGTTCTACGAAGGCCGACACGTAATCCCAATGCATAGGCCACCGATAATTGTAGTATTGTGGAAGATTTATCCTAGACACCATGTTCCATGTCTACCCTCAAAGTTCTTCAAAGATGCCCAATGTAGTGGAAATAAATGTTTTCTACAAGAAGTGGAGCTGATCCCTCAGATACTTACTTAATTAATTTTGACATTGACCAGAGTCAACCTACAATCCCCCATCAAATCACTTTTCAATTCCAAGTGACTTCGTGTGGGAGTAATATCTTCATAAGTATTATTGATGAAGGAAACTCCACTTGCATAATATTCTTGTCATTTTGGAGAGCCTTAGGTTCATGTTGATGTTTGAATCGGTTAAGATTGAAAAAAAATCCACACGAGGATATGAATCCCCCTGTGTTTTTATGGAGGTGGTAGTCCTCTTTGGATAAAAGATATAACTTGAATATCTTGGATTAGGGAGAATGATAGACAACAAAACCCAAATCTTTATTGCTTGGATTTGTGCATGAAATGGTTCTTCATTAACCTAATATGATCTTTCTTTGCAGCAAGAAGTCTTTTAACAACAAAATTTTTTGAAGATAGGCTTCAATATCAAAATATCTTTGTGCTCAACATCATATATACAACCCTCTAAATCGAATACAAAAAAAATACATGCATATCTTCTCTTGAGAAACACGAGGAAATGGTTTTTATCATTTAAAGAATTTTAAAAGAATATGGAAGTTATAATAGAAGCAAGTTTCACAAGCATACTTCAAACATCTCACACTAAAAAATATCAAGATCTAAGAAGTCATTGATGTCATTCCTCGAAGTAATTCTTTGTGGAGTTTTATTCATGAAATATGTTGGCACAGGGGCAGATCCAGGGTTCAATGCTTAACAACACACCAAAAAAACCTTGACTACTGGCCCTTTCGGCAACACCTGCAAAGCAAGAGAAGTCTCACCCAAGGTAGAAGCAGCAGGGGTTACATGACGCAGGTGTCTATAACCAGGCGGGGACAGGATTCTATGATAAGAGCACTTTGTAGAATATTATGTTAATTCTTAGGAAGTGAACATGCATTAGTTTATTAACCTCATTAACTCTGCATAGCATAATCAAAGACAGATAAGCGTAGTAACAACAAGTGATTATGCACCCTGAACACTTAGCACTTAGTACTGTGAGTTAACTATAGCATTCATTTACCCTTTAACCTAAGTAAAGTACTTCAACAACAAAATATATATTCATTACACATCATAATTAAAGCACTAAGCAATTGTATAATAGAAATAACATTGCACAAAGAAAATCATGAGACACCAGATATACGTGGTTCCCCCCAGCTTGGGGCTATGTCCACAAACTACTTAGCCTCTTTATTATTTGCCAAAATATTACATCCAGTCACTCCTGTGCACTAAGCCATACAGTTGAACTTCGCACAAGACATGATATCTATGCACTAAGAACTAGTTCCTCCTTCTTTTCTTTCCAAAAATAGGTCAAATGCATAGAGCCAAAATCTCTTATCAAGGCACTTAGCACCTGCTCCACATTGAGCATCACAAGCACTGAGCACAGTCTACAAAATCATAGTCGAGCACAAAGCCTCGACCACATACATTCCTTGCACAAATTCATTGAGCTACTTGTTTCTACAATACATTCCTCTTTATTTATACTTTAGAATAAGGCCTAAACATGGGAAAAACCCATGGGCTGACATCCCATAAACCCATTACAAAGCCCAGAGGACCCCTTACTGGGTCCACATAACTCTCAAAATAGGTGAGATCCATGATATCAGCTCCACCTGGGTGCTCTTACTTCGACAAGCGTATCGAAGTTGAAAAGTGGGCCAAAACTAACCAAAGTTTCCCCAAAACTTGGTCGAGGGACAACAGGCCCCCGACACTCACTTGTGACTCATCCCAAGTCACTCATGTCTAGACAATGCTGCTTCAATAACCTCAAGCTTAACTTGAGTTGCCTCGCTTGAGCTTCCTGCTCAACGAGCTCTTGGACTATCTTCTCTATAATAGGCCCTTCTAGGTTTTGTTCTACTTCTACAACTACTTGATCTAACTGTGATCCATGGATATTGATCTCCTTGAACACCTTGCAATCTTTGTCCTGCACAGGTTGTAACTTCTGTGTTACTTCCATCACCTTACTCTGGAGGGAAGTGATATGTTGTTGTACTGTGCATTGCTCCTAGGATATCTTCATCATTTCCACTGCTATGAGCAACTTCATATGCGCCTACAATGAAAATGCTTATTGTTGCACCTCATGTAACTGAGCCTATATCTTCTTTAACTCTGTATCCTCGACGAGGCATTCATACGTTTGAGATATTATGTCACTCAAATCTTTACATGATGAGGTGAGATCTTTTAAACTTTCTATTGTGTTTTTGGCGGACTCCTCCCTCTGTCACACACCTCCTGTGCGGTTCTTGGCATTGTTTAGGCCTCTAGTTCATCTATCCTAGCCTAAAACTGTTGGAGGGTCTCTGCGAGCTTCACTACTTGAGCTTCGATAGAATATTTCTCCTCATGTACCAATCCTGGTATAGAGTGACACACTTTTCTTACTGTTTCTTTGACCATGGCCTACTCTGTGAGTAGCTTCTCTTTTTCCTTATGTAGTTGGGCTTCACCAACTCTCTTTTCCTCCTGAAGCTTCACCTAAAGCTCTTCTTTCTCGCTTTCATAGGCAACTACACTGTACTGCGCTCCTCATGACTATACTAGGACTTTCTCTTTCTCCTTTTGCAAGGATTTTGTGGCCTTCTCCTTCTCTTCCTGAGCTCTCTGGAATCGAGCTTCTATTGCATCAACAAGCCTTCTTAGCTGGGCTTCTCTTTCAACGATCATTTCTCTCTGTTCCCTTCTGTATGCCTTCAAACCTGCCTCTAATACTTCGACCTATTCTGGAGGTATTCCTTTAAGGTTAACCTCAACATCCAAGTTGGGGCTATCCTATAGTGCTGCGGGGGTGGGAAAATTGATGTTATACTGAGGGAGGGTGATCCAAATCCCTGGTTCACCCTGCGGAGTCAGTTCCTCCCCCAAGTCTGTGTTATGTGATGAGGAAGGGGCAGATGACGCAGTAGACACTGCTCGAACCAAGCGAATAGCCTGCTGCACTTCCTTCAACTCCCTCTCAATCCTTTCATATAAATATACCTATTTCTCTTCGTGTCTCTGCAACATGTCTTAATAGGAGTCCTACATAGCTTCACAGACCAGACTAATGTCATCGTCAGTGAGAGTGGCTTCCAACTGTGGCTTATTGGCGTGGATTTTCTTCCTCGCTGAAGGTTTCTTCAGAGTCAATTTCCTCTTTTGTGGGGTCACTGTCACAATAGGGGGATCTTCAGGTGGTGTAGCTTCACCTCCTCCTTTCTCTTCTTCTCCTTCATCTCCTCCTCCCTGTCCTTCTACTTCGTCTTCTCCTCCTCCCTGTCCTTCTACTTCATCGTCTCCTCCTCTTGGTGAGCTAGACTCGTTATCTCCAAAGGTTTTCTCTTCTTCTTCTTTGCCACTCTCTATGTCCTGGACTTCAGCCTGCTCTTTGCATTTCCTCTGCTTCTTCATCCCACTGGACTGTCCAACATGTTCAACTCGCATAACCATTAGGCTTCCTATAGTATCAGTGTCAATAAATCTACATCTACGATAGGTACAAGAAATTCTTCTGGCCAGTCCTTTATAATCTATTTCATATCTGTATCTGTGAGCTTATAGTATGATTTCAATCTTTCTTGGTGTTCATCTCTTCGTGCGGTGATGTAAATGAAGTGGGGATCAGTGTGAAACTTTGCTATGGGTTGGTATTGATGCAGGGTATGTGGTGTCATACGAGGGAATGCTTCAATGGAGACTTTCAATTGCTTATAATATCTGTGAAACATGACATTAGACTGCTACTACTTCTTCATGTCATTGGTATACCACAGGGTGGAAAATCGAGCATCCAAGAGATCCTTAGGTTCAATATCTGGGAAAGTAGCTCCTTCAAGCATCTTCTAAGCCACAAATGCAATTAGGATAATCAACCAGCTGTACTGAAACTCATATCCTAAGTCTTGGGCTTTACAACAATCTTTTTTCTAACTCGTTGATGAGGTAGTTCGCCCAATTCATCTGCAGGCCCTCCACACACTTTCCTGCGAGGTCCACCATGAACCCAGTGACTTGTGTAGGGTAATTATTCCTCACTATCTTTCCAGCTAAGAGTTGAAAAGCAAGGCGTACTACACCATCCTATATGGAGGCTACCTTGTAACCTTGCTTCCCCTTTTCTACTTCTCCATAGTCTTCTTTGATGTGTTGTGCTAAATATCTTCCCTTGGTAGAACTGTTGTGGGTCAGAACCCTTCAAACTTAAACCTGTGATTTAGTAGATCAACGTCGGATCCACAGTAATTCTTCTATCAAGCCATAGATATCTGCCATGATAGCATGAAAGAAGGAGTTTAATGCAAGCGTTAACCTCCTGGTGGTTGCCAAAATGTGGAATATTCATTATGTTTAATATGGTTGACAATGCCAACTCCTTAATCCATGGTTGCGGGATGAGGTAAGGTTTCTTTCCGATTGTCTTCATTAAATAATGGTGAGGAGCTAGTGTGGCATAGTTCTTCTAGTCTCCTAAGTTGGAGTCACTATGCTTCAACAACTAGATCTTCCCTAACTGACTCCCTACTATGCGAATTCCCTTCGAAATGTACATAGTGAACACGGAGTACTCGAAATCATGAGGGATACTGTCGTGGTTAACAATGCTAGCTAGAGGCAGAATATACTCAGGCAAGATCGATGGGATCTTCTTCGCGTTATCCAGATCACTGCGGTGTTTGCTTCTTTGTTCGGTTATGGGGTTGATGCAGGTGGAACGACGTTCGATTGAAGGGGAAGCCTGAAGTACCCTAGTTGATGACACTTGAATACCTTCAGATACAGGTATGTTGGCCATGATTTTCCTAATAAATTCCTCGACAGACTTCTCCAAGTCGTTGGTTTCGTCCGACATTCTAGATTTTAACAGATAGCAGATAGACAAACAAACATGCGGGGTATACATTCACATAACGACAGGAAGCATGGTTTGACACTTGGACAATTCTCGACTTAGCTCAGTCAGTGTCGAGTAGAAAAAAGTGGTCCCAGTGCCACGATCGACAAGTTAAATAAATGGGGCGGCGTGATGGATCTTCCAACAGAAAAGAAATAGAGTTAAATCCTTCCATTAATGTAAATCTAGCCGTTATGACGCAGTCTCAACGATCAAAAGCAGTCTATAACCCCATAAATGTGTTTCCTAACCATTCTAGAGCATCATTCTAATGGTTGGGGCACCTCCAATGGTTATATCACTTCGCCAGGGTGAAGTCCAAATCTATGTGGACCTGTTGTTCCAACGAGGTTCAAACCCTGGGAACGTGCCTCCTACGAGGTTCCGGTCTGCAAAGTCTTCCATCTGGTTTCTTTAACTTCTTGTAGCTTTTCCAAATTAGCCTTCTTTTTATTGAGATTCCTTGCCTTCTTTCCTGTTATCTGAGTCTCTTTAACTGTTTCTGGAATCCTCTTTCCATTTTTATTCTTATCTTCCCCTAGCATAGTGGCTTCACACTGTTGAGGTACCCTCAAAGGTTTTGAAGTTAATATCCCTTTTCTTAACACTTCCTGAGTGGGCACACTTCTCTCTTGGCTTGATAGGTCCTTCAAGACTTCTTGCATTCTTTCAACCTTGATATCTAATTCTTTTTCTTTATGTCCCTCTTGTGTTGTTACTTCTCTCTGTTTCTTTGACTTATCCTCTTGTTCTTCTCTTAGTTGGTATATTTTCCTAGCTATGAAATCCATTAATTCTTTCTTTTTCTTTTCTGTAGTTTCTTCCTCTGTTTTCCTTCTGATATGATCCTTCTCAATCCAAGTCTTACCTAATAAAAGTGGGAAAGGGGCGTTGTCATCAACAAACCTAATGACTTCAAATTCTTCTTCAGTCGATGTTCCATGAACAATAATAGGTACAATAGTTACTCTTCCACATAAAGTTATCATCTTTCCCTTAAACAGGACTATCCTTCCTAAAGAAGGTACCACAGTAGGCTTTCCCAAAACTTCCCAAGTTTCTTCTGTCATAATATTCACTTGTGTTTTTTCATCTAAGACTATACAGTCTATGTCGAAGTCTTTTATTCTTTCACTTATGCATTGTTTTGCTTTTAGGATTTTTGGTAAAATGACATCCTTATGAACATCCATCGTTTCTTCCAACTGTAATAACATAGTTGGAACTTCCTTTGACATTTTCTCTTTATGACTTTCTAACATACCTTTAGTCTCTTGACTCTTTTCATAATTTTCTTGTCTTATGTCCCTCCCTTCAACTTTAACAATAATCCTTGGACAATCCTCAACCTTATGACCAACAACCTTACAAAAAAGAAAAATAGGGCCCACCTCAGGGAATTCCTTAGCAAGATGTCTTGGACTTCTGCAATTATAACACAAAGTCAATCCTCTTTTTCTCTTAAATGTTCCCCAATATTTTTTGTACTGCGCACTTCCCCTAGGATCATAATGTTGGATATGAAATCTACAAAAATTCTTTCTAGGTTCCTGCATCCACTTATTAGTCCAAAAACTCTTTCTATGCACAGGAAGAACATATCTTTCTTCATTTCCATTAAATTTACTCAAATCAATGCTTTCTTTCAATTGCACCCTAGCCTTCAGACTAGGACAAAATCTATTGAATATACTTAAATTCATGCTTTCAAAGCAAAAAATTTCACTTATCTTTCTCTTACCAAAGAACAAATCTTGCCTCTTTTAGAATATTACATCTTTTCTTTAGAACAACTTACTTTCTTGGCACACAGCCTGTAATTCAAGTAGAGTACTGCGCACTTAAGCAACAGACCTACACACATAGATTTTATTTTTCTTTACTTCAGTTCCCAACAATCAAAGTTTCAGTTCCCGACAACGGAACCATTTGTTGGCACAGGGGCAGACCCAAGGTTCAAGTCTTAACAACGCACCAACAAAACCCGACTATCATCCCTTTCGGAAACACATGCAAAGCAGGCGAAGTTTCACCCGAGGTAGAAACAGGGGGGGTTATAGGACATAGGTGTTTGTAACCAGGCCCGGACACGATTCTGTGATAAGAACACTTCACATAATATTCTGTTAATTCTTAGGAAGTGAACATGCATTAGTTTATTAACCTCATTAACTCCGTAGAGCATAATAAAAGATAGATAAGCACAGTAGCAACAAGTGATTATGCACCCTGAACATGTATCACTTAGCACTGTGAGTTAAATCTAGCATTCATTTACCTTTTAACCTAAGTAAATTACTTAAGCAACAAAATATATATTCATTACACATCATAATAAAAGAACTAAGAAAATGTATAACAGAAATAACACTGCACAAAGAAAACCATGAGACACCAAATAAACGTGGTTTAACCTAGCGTGGGGCTACGTCCACAAACTTCTTTGCCTCTTTATTATTCGCCAAAATATTAAATCCAGTCACTCCTGTGTGCTAAGCCACAGAGACGAACTTCGCACAAGACATGAGATCTGTGCACTAAGCACTAGATCCTCCTTCTTTTCCTTCCAAAAATAGGTCAAATGCATAGAGCCAAAATCTCTTATCAAAGCACTTAGCACCTGCTCCACACTGAGCATCACAAGCACTGAGCACAGTCTACAAAATCACATTTGAGCACAAAGCCTCGACCACATACATTCCTTGCACAAAATCATTGAGCTACTTGCTTCTACAATACATTCCTCTTTATTTATACTTTAGAATAAGGCCTAAACATGGGGAAAACCCATGGGCCGACATCCCATAAACCCGTTACAAAGCCCAGAGGACCCCTTATTGGGTCCAAATAACCCTCAAAATAGGTGAGATCCGTGATCTCAGCGCGACCTGGGTGCTCCTACTTCAACCAACGTGTCGAAGTCCAAAAGTGGGACAAAACCGACCAATGTTTCCCCAAAACTTGGTCGAGGGCCAATAAAATATATTCTTCATTTCAAAACATCTCAACAAACCAATTGACTAAATCTTCAAAAATGAATCTTTTCAAACACAAGACTAAATCTCAATGAATTTGATAACAATCATGGATTACATTTGGGAATCACATACATGGCTATGAATACTCCATGATAAGTTGAGAAATATGAACAAAAGGCCTTGAGAAAATGGTGTAGAAGAAGAAAAAAAATGGAGAAGATGGATATCTTTGTTCCTTGATAAAAAAATGTGTTGTATACTAATCGATAATCCCTTCTATTATGATCTTTTGATTACGTCCTACTAACCCTTTTATGAAACCCTCTCTTGCTTTAAAAAAACCAGTTCTTCTAACTTCTCAAGTAGTTAGAGATTTCTATTTCTTGGAGAGATCACTTTAATTGATGAATCAATTAAGTCTCATTAATACATTTGAATCATTGATATTTGTATCTTGAAATGGGTCTCTTTCCGTCTTTAATAAAAAAAATTTAATAAACTTTTATTTTGAAAATTTTAATTAACTGTCCTTTTAAAGAGGGGACTGCTTTAATTTTTTGGATGGGATATCCAAATTTTCAGCCATGGAAACCAATTTAGATTTTATCTTCATTATCCTATATTTCTAATGAGTCCTCTCACAATTTTGATTAATGTATCTCAAGATAAGAGCTAGTGAAGTTGAGGTGTCAAGCATATTTATCAGCATAACATAAAAATATTGTTGACTGTTCTTTCAAGTTTTGAGAAATTTTTTGCCAATTTCATCCCTCAATACCTATTCCATCATCTTCCTCATTGAAATACCTTTCAAACGAGGTAAATGTTGTGCGATTCCGGCTCTCGGATCTCGATATATGACCTTCATAAGATTAAGACTCAACAACTATTGATTGATCTTCATAGGGAAATCTTGGTCCTTGGTTCATCTTTGTTTTCCTTCATAAGAATTTCGACTTTTCCTTCAAAAAATTATCCCACATGCATGGGATTTTAAGAGTCTTTAGTGTATATATTAAAGAATCTAATATATACTTGGTAAGAAACAAAATAAGACTATGGAGATTTAAGAATTCAACCTTCCCTTAGGAAATTAGTTAATTAATTAATATTTTGACCAATGGTCATCCTCCACCCATACCTAGTCAGTACGTAGTGGAAATGAGTCAACAGTCTATGTGTCACCATGTGATAGGCTACCCAATATTCCACATGTCACATTCTCATTCGTCACCACATGTCATATGTAACAAATTCTAAGTTGCCACATGTCACAAGTTGTTTGATGCCATATGGAAGGATCTCATTGGTTGAGGATACACCCGTAATTAGATTCCATGTGGAAATATATGATTCACTGATTATAAATTTAGGATAAAATGGTTAAGGAAAGGAAAGGAATAATTGAACGATAGGTTAAGTGAGAGAAAGGGGGGAAGAATTGGGGGTGTCAGAAGTAAGTAAGGGGGTGTGAGGGAGTGGCGTAGGATGACGTAGGGGGAGGGTAAATTGTAGGTGGAGAAGAAGTGTGGTGGGTTGGAAATATGGAGGGATAAGAAGGTGAGGGTTCATTTAATTCCAACTGATGGAGGAGGAGATATAAGAAGGTTTTCAGGTTCTTGAGGATGGAATATGGTGGGTGTCAGGGAGGTGAGTGAGGTCATGAGTCTGCCTATTAGACAACATAGGTATTCCAACAGAGGATGAACACCTTCAATAACCACACACATAACTAGATCAAATATCGACACACTGATTTTTTCATGTGGTAAAACCCCTATGGCGAAACATCCACGACCCTAGCCAATGCGACCACTTGGAGCAGTTTATTAATGAAAATAAAAATATTACATAGAGATTTTACAAGATATTTTCTCAAAATCGATCATCGACAAATGACCCTCCATGCTCTTTAAATAGAGATCATGGACAAATTGGGTGTTAAGCCATAGATCAATGGTTGTTAAGATTGAGGAGAGTATGAACCGTCAGATCACTCTATGTTGGGAACATATCATGACCGTCATATTTCCTAACTACAAATGCATACTAATGCATACTAATGAAACACACTAGGAAACACACTTTTACCTAATGACATATTAGACCAGGTAGATCTTAACTAACTCATAAGTGTATAAATATCCTAACATCCCCCCTTAAGAAAAACTTGGGATAGGATTGAAGGATTTACAATAGTGACACAATAGGAGAAGGAAGGAGGAATTAGAGCCTATCCCCCTGTTGGTCACTATAATTGCTTAATTAATTTCAAACAACNTTTCATTCACAGATGTGGGTGAAGGGGACCACGCTGCATTTTATTGTTGATAGCGGAAGCCAGAAGAACCTCATCTCAGCAGAGGTTGTCAAACAGATGGGATTGTCAACAACACCACACCTGCAGCCATACAACATCGGGTGGCTTCGCCAAGGACGAGATCTTCATATCAACCAGCAATGTCGATTTTCATATGGAATCCAACCCTTCAAGGATGAGGTATTATGTGATGTTACCCCACTCGATGTCTGTGATGTTCTCTTGGGCCAACCATATATGTGGTAGCGCCATGCTGTTTATGAGTCTCGACCCTGTAGTGTCATTGTTACTTTGTGGGGTCATATCTACAGAATACCAGAGGTAGTTCCAACTATTGTTCCACCTAAAAAGTGTCGCAAGGTAGTATCTCATACTGCAAAATTCAGCTTCTTCACAATCCGTTTGAAAGGGGAACAGAAGGACATTGCAACCACTACAGTTTCGCCCCCTGCACCTTCTATCCAACAGAAGCAGGTCGACAAGGTTGCAGCAAAGCACAAAAATTTCTTCTGTACACCTTCCTCTCATGTAGCTTGACTTGTTGAACAACCTCAACTTCAATAGGTTCATGATAGACTTCCTCAAACTAGGCAGCGCGACATCTCCAGCAATACAAGCAGCTCAACCAGATGCAGATCCAGCAAACACTTTTCCCTCTCCCCCGAAAACTCAACGCAATGGAGACCATTACTTCCTAAGGAGGGAGGATTGATCTAGGTGGTGATACTGATCTCTCATGTCTTCTTTTCTTGCACTACCATAGGGATAATCCACTTTGACTCTTCAACGGGTTCTATGATTCCTGCTTCCAGCATTCTGTCAAGCTCAATCTTCACTTTCTCCTTATATTTAGGGTTCAATCTGTAGGGTATTTGTTTGACTGGTATTTCATCTGGTTTCAAAGGGATCATCATCTCTGCCATAGGCCCTTTAATTCCCTTCATATCAGAGAACTTGGTTGGAAACAAGTCCTAATATTCGTGCAATAACTCTGTGATTTTGTCAATAGTAGAAGCATCCCAATAATCTCCAACATTTTAAAGATTTGGTGTTTTCTCTGTTCCATTATTGACTTTATTGATCTTGATCATCTGTCCAATGAATGGTAGCTCAACTCCTGGTCCTTCCACATATCTTTTTCCTTTTGTTTCAGCGATGTTCACCTTCCTAGGATCATCGTCTTCATCAGCATTGATGTTGCAACAACCTTGCAGCTTCTGGAGAGGAGCAGTTCATTTTTCCTCTTCTTGTTCCAAAGGGAGGCTAGATGCCTCCTCAAATACTTTCTCTCTTGCAATCTGTAATGCTTGATCTATTGAAAGATATTGAATTTCAAATAAGACATGTTCCAATCTTCCAAAGGGGCTTACAGCTTGTTGATTAGCCATCCTAAGCCCGATAGGGGAATAGATCAACTTTGGTTTTCCCATCAGTTCCCAGGTCTGCTTCGTCATGACATTGACCTCCGACCCTAAGTCGAGGACCACATAGTCTATATCATACTCTCCTATTTGATAATTCAAGTGTAATTCCTTTGTCCTTCTCCTTTTAGAGACTTGGTTTACTTCCCTATTCAGTAAGGGGTCTATCTTTCCTAGCTCATACTGTCTGATTAAAATTTGTAGCTCTTGTACAATGATTTCATCCTGAATCAACTTAATACAACTATATAAAAACTACATGAGATTTATTACCTCATTTCCTTATTTTGGCATAGCAGACTGATCAAATGCCAGAGGCATTCCATATTCTCTTAATTCTGGTCATGTATTTGATGAAGAACCTTGATCTCCCCTGAATTCTTTTCTTTCCTTCTCAAATTTTTTTTTCTTTCTTTGCATCAAAAGATTGGGTCTTCTCTATAGCTTTCATGACTCTTGAGTCTTATGTAGTATTTCCTTGGTTCATTCTATCTTCTCCTGTAACATCACCTCCTTTATTGATAACAATGACTCTAAGGTCTTCTCTGCGAGGTGAATCATATATTAGTTTCACTTGCAGGTTTTGTTGAGGTCCCCGTCTCTCCTGAATATTAGCTAGCAACACATGACAATCTTCTATAACATGTTTGAATGAACTTCAATAGCTGCAAGTAATGCAAGGGTTTTGATAATCCCTTACCAAGTGTCCTGGTTTCACGCATATGTAACAAATGATCTTTTTGCGACCTCAACCCATACCTCCTCCTCCTCCTCCTCCTCTAAATTCACCATGAGGATCTGTGGGTGTCTAAACATATTTTTGCATGTAATAGCACTCACCAGGGGGTTGTTTATTTCTACATACCTCGCACCAGGGTAGGGTTACTTGATTCAAAGGGCTCGGAGCTCCTGAGGCCAAGTATTCCTTAAATAAGGGACAATTCTCCTTGTCATGGCCTTCTGATTTTCATCTGACACACCATATGTCTTCTCTTTTATATTTTTCCTTATCTTTCTTCATATCCTCGACATGTAGAGACAAACTAGTTAGTTGGCTCAAGATTTGACTCATACCTGAGATAGATTCTCCCATAGGGGTTGATTCTAACTTCATGGCGATATCCAACACCTCAGCCTACGAATAAATATTCTATTGCATCAGAGGAAATCTGATGTGTGGTAAGAGGGAAATGATGAACCATTCCTTTTTCTACTCATCTGGGATCTGAAAAGTTAATCAACCTGTTAAGTTCTTGAATCTTTGATCGAATTCCCAAACGGGTTCGGCTACGTTCTTCTTGATCTCTTTCATCTCTGTAATACACTGTGACTCTGATTTGGGTTTATTGAACTCTGCAATCAACACATTCTTGATCTGATTCAGTGGCTTAGACTGTGCAAGTCCTTGGACAAGCTTCATGTATCATCTCAGTGTGTGATCTCTTAGAGTAGTTCTAAACTAAGTTCTTTTAACAGCTTCGTCAGTGACATTTTTAATATTCCATATGGCTTCACATAGAAACCAGTGTTGATCAAGATATTCAGATCCATCTCCCCTAAAGAGAGGGAGCCTCATCTCATCAGCCATAGAGCTGCCTAGGTTTCCTGTTTGAGTATATGTTGAACTGTTAGTAATAACACTCTGAGGATTCTAGTGACTCTAACTATTCTGATTAATTACTACTACTGAAACAACATGAGGATTAATAGTACTTACTTCAACATTCTGTGCAGTTCCTGAATTTTTTGGCTCATCCCTGTGAGGTTCTTCATCTTTCCCTCCCTCTGTCCTAGCGGGTTCTGAATGCTCTTCATCTGTCATATCTACCTCTTCTCCACTGTAGAATCCCTTGTCCCCATAGTTCTTCTTGAACAGGGTCTCTGAACGCTCTCCCACTGTGCGTATGTCCAACCTCTATGTCGTTGTCATTGTCTAAATTATTGAACATTATCTTTTCCAAATCCGAACAATCTACTGTATCTTCAATACGTTCTTCTCATACAATAGCATCTTGATCCTCAACTTTAGAAAGTGTAAAAATTTTCCTCTAGGTCCCTTGAAGAAATATCTCTCGGCTTAGCTATATGACTCTACTCTATCAACAACAAACTCGGTGATGTACCCTCCAATGGTGCTATCCAACCAGTGATCCACTACTCATGAAACGACGTTATCAACTCTCTTGAACTTCTTGATCAACGCCGACGTTCAAACCACAGGAGGTCTAGATCTGATCTCAAACTGGATATCTCCTAACCTAGCTAACCACTCATATAGATCTTGATGGATTCCTCCAAAGAAAATCTCATGTATATCAATAAAGATATATCTTCCCAACCAATCCTCTATACTAAGATTAGGGTTCTTGTGATGGGCTTCAGCAAAGTCCTTTTCTTGATCCTATATCCACTTTTAAGTCTCTATCTTTGATGGAAACCACCTTGACATTCCCTTAAGAATATTCATGTCCCAACAACAGAACCATTTGTTGGCACAGGGGATAACCCAGGGTTCATCTCCAAGATTGCACCAACAAGTCCTAACTACTAGCCGTTTTGGAAACACCTGCAAGGCAGATGCAATATCACTCGAAGCAGCTATGGGGGGGTTGCAGTACATGTATTTCTACAACCAAAGGGGAATATAAAGTGGATCTAATACAAGAGCAATACAAACTTCATATATCACTTACCAACTTAGATCTACTCCACACAACTATCAGACAGATCTAACACAGTAATGAAATAAAAATATATCAAATGAAAAAGAACAGAGCATCAATCACACACACAACACATGATATGCGTGGTTCACCCTCTCTCTAGGGATACGTCCACAAAACTGTGCTTATAATATCTTAATATGAAGCATACAATTATTGTTTGTGCTCTCAGCTAGTAGATCTTCTTTCTTCTCCTCTCTATCTCTCCCCTTCATGCGCACCCAGTTGTAGGACTAATCTTCGCACCCAGCTGAAGATCTTACAATACCAGAAGGCTCTCACAATTAGCACTTCTCTCTCACACAACAATAATTACTCATGCCAATAAAAAAACTAGAATGAACCCCCTTTCCTCATGTAGGTTCTTATTTATAAATTACAATAGCTCACCGGCATCCTTAGGCCAAAACCTAGGTGTCAAAACCCTAGATACCAAAACCCTAGGTGTCTAAAACCCTACGTCAACTTGACCCACATTTTCAATCTTCGCCAGCCTATCTTTCCTTCCTTCTCAGGCAGTGCTCCAAAGAATCCAATGGTGGATTTTTCCACTTGCTGAGTTGTCCATGATCCTTCTTCCTTGTTGATATGTCATCCTTTATCTCCTCATCCAACAACTTTCTTTCTCTTACTTCGCTCCGTATTTTCTGCTCTTTTGCTCACCTTGACCCAGTAACAGTCACTATGTCTTTTGCGCAGTTCACATTTTTCCTTTTCTTCCTTGATCCTCACTTGCTTCCATAACCAAGGGCCAACACCTTTTCTTACACAGTGGAGATCTTCAGGATCAGTTTGAACTGGGGAGCAATAATTTATAGACAACTGAGCATCTGCATACAACAGGATCAGATGCCGAAGGAAGGAGAGACACCATATTTCTACAAGGAATCATATTTTCTCGACGTCATGTGCACCATAAATATTTTTGTCGGTATGAATCTGAGATAGAATGTCGCAGAGCTCCTGGTCCACATCTATTTCAGCGTCCTATGGGAGAATAGGTACAATATGTCTTACTCCCTCATCTGTGATGAATTCATTGCATGAATTTATTTTATTCTTTTTAAGAAGGTATGCCCGAGACTATTGGCTGCGACCAAGAAAATGATTTCCAAGGTAGGACACTCGTACTTGGACGAGAGAGACACCTAAATCAAGGTGTTCAGGGCCACTGGAGCACCATATTTCTTACTAGTTCATATCTCGAATGGGCTTCTATTAGGATAAATATTCTATCAAACTATCTTCCAAGGCTACAACGCCACACTGGTCAAGGACAAGAAGCGAGTGTTCAATCCCTATGGTTTCCATGTAGGTTACTACTTGGTTAAAGATACAGCTCAAGCCAAACAAGAAGGGCTAAGCTAGCTCAAGTTTAGGTTCTAGATAGGATGATTCTACAAAAATGATCCAAAGGGCCTGGTCTTGCAACACTCTTCACAAGTGTCGTCCTGCTCGTCATACGCCCACGATAAATTTGAATATTAAGTCTTCAAGAAAATGCCCAGGATTGGGATGAGGTGGTAGAAATGATGGTCGACCCCAAAATGACCAGGTTCAGGGCCATGATTCAGTATGAACAGATAATGACCATAGAGAAATCACCTCAAGAGGCCCTCAGATCCAGGGAAGAAATCAGAGTGGGAGAAGCAACAAAAGTTCCCCTGGTGGCTCTAATGTGGGATAGAGGATTCCCTATGAAAGAAGATGCACAGGCAAGGGTATTTCTCAAGATAGAACATGTGCAACAAGTAATTAATTAGTTGCAAGATGACCCAGACCTCATAGGAATGATAAGGGTCCCTATCAACAACCCAAATGAAAGTCGGGTAGGTCCAAGCGGCCTTGAGCTAATAAAAATTGATGAAATCGTCGGGGTAGATAGCCCTGAAGTTACAAAACCACAGGACGGATCACCAAGGGATGTTTCAGCTCAGTCGGAGATAGTAATAACATCAAGTAGAGAAAGTGCACCAAACCCTCTCTGTGAATTGATAAACATCTATGATGATGAAGAAAGTCTGGAGGTGTCTCTGGTAACTCTTGTACAAATCACATAGGAAAAGGATCCCAAGAAGGAATCTTCCCCTGCTCCTGATGCTCAAATTCGAATAACTTCACATAATGACTAGGAGGCTGAAAGTGTCTTAGAAATTGAACTACTCGATGTACTGGAAACTCAAAAGGATAGTCCGACAGATGAGCCAGGGTCAAGCGAACAAAAATAATAAGCTCTGCAGTAGGAAATTGATAGCTCAATGATTGATTATCAAGTAAGTATTGAACCCACCCCCAATGATTCAATTTCAATCGGTACTCAACCTCCCAATGAGAAAAAAACAAAGTCTGGACCCTCAAAACACATGAAATAAGTTCAAGAACCCATTCTCGAACAAATGTACATCATTGAAGGCCTGGGAAATATGCTTACCTGGGGAGATCAACAAATCCCCGAACCCGTGGATGAATTTTCTGACATACATTCCATCTCCTATGACTGGAAAAGTAAATCTATTTTGTAGAGAACTAGAAAAAATAGGAGGATTACTCTAGATCACTCCATCCTCATCACCACAGAGGAAAAAGGGATCAACACAGAGCATGCTAAGACATTCTAACTTATCGGTGCAGGGATGGCAATCATAGATGCCACCCTGGACAGAATGAAAATGGATGAAGAGGAGCTAGTCACTGTGCTGAAGGAATTGGAACATCTATGCCACTTAGAGAAATATTACCACCACACCACACAGGTCGTGGTGTTCCTGAGAAGCCAATTCCAGGAGGCCTATAGTAAATTTACAGATAAATGACACCTATTCACTACAAGGATAGTCAAGCTTCAAGAAGACACCCTCATGGCACTGGCGACATGCAAGGATATGGACAAGTGGTATGAGAAAGCACACCAAGCCATGGAAAGGATCAACTATATCAACACGGTTCAATAGGGTCGATATGTTGAAGATCACGACATCCAGGTGCTAAAGGAAAGAATCCTCGACTGCATCAATAAATCAGCCAAATATTGGGAAAAAATGGCTCAAGAACCCCATTGGGAAATCCAAGATCAACCGGGCAATGAGAGACACCCCCCCCCCGAATTCGGCGCACCCGATGACTTTGTCGACTTGTGTGACATAGTAAAATCACATGTCGAACAAGACTCATCATGGGTTGTAGAGATATAAAAGGTGGAGGACATGGCGCAAGGACAAGCGTTGCACTTCATGGAACATCCGATCAAATCTCGAGCCATGTTGCATCCGTTAAGTGCTAGAATATTCAAATATCAGACACAGATAGTAGAGTTAAGAGAGATTGTTTCGGCCCCAATGGAACAACATAGATTCCCTTATGCTAACACATCTGAGGATCTCTTCATCAAATGGTCGGAGTACAAGAAGAATCATCCTCTCAAGTGTGATCATGTGATGACTCTTAGAAAGACTAAGAGATGAAAGCACCATGTGGCGAGTTTTTATTTTAGTTAGCTTCACTTTTATTAGTTATTTTTAGTTAATAATATGTTATAAATAAGAGGATCGACCTATTAGAAAAGGGTCAATAGTTTTTGAAAAGACCCTCATTTTTAGATTTCTAAAGAACTATTTCAGAGTTGACTTAATTGATAAGTCTTGTTTAGGACCAGAGACAAGTTTTTGTTTTCATCAAAAGCGTGTGTGATTGGATCTATTGAAGAATTATTTCAGACTAGGACAAAATCTATCATTCATACCTAGATGCATGCTTTCAAAACAAAAATTTCCACTTATCTTACTCTATCAAAGAACAAAGCTTTAGCTATTTCAAGATCTTACCCCTTTTCTTCAGATCGGGTTTCTTTCTTAGCATAGATATTAACAAATCAAATAGAGTACTGCACACTACAACAAAAGATCTATGCACAAAGATTCTCTTTTATTTAGCTCAGTTCCCAGCAATCATAGTTTTAGGTCCTGGAAATGGAACCATTTGTTGGCACAAGGGTAGACCCAAGGTTCAACGCTTCAACAATGCACCAAAAAAACACACCATTTGTTGGCACAGGGGTAGACCCAGGGTTCAACGCTTCAACAACACACCAACAAAAACCTAACTACTAGTTGTTTCAGCAACACCTACGAAGCAGGCGAAGTCCACTCGAGGTAGAGGCAGGGTGGGTTATAGGACTCGGGTGACTGTAACCAAGCTGAGACACAGATCTATGATTACAATTACTTCGCAGAGTACTTAATAACAACATGCATTAGTTATCAACTTATTTCATATCACATAACAAACCCGAAGGATATATCATCGCAGTAACCATGACGAAATAAACATCACACTTAACATCATAAGTTAGATCTAGCACATTCAACATAAATAAAGAACTAAGCATTCATAGATCTATCCATCATACATAGTAATCAATGCACTAAGCGGATCCACAACATAAACATCATGGCACAAATAAAACCATCAACCCATGATATACGTGATTCACCCTAGTGTGGGGCTACGTCCACCATCTGCTTCTTCTTCTTTATTAATATTCAATCTCTTACATTCATTTCTCCTATGCACTAAGACACAGAGGCAATCTTCACACCAAACAGGTGATTTGTGCACTAAACAATAGATCCACCTTCGCAAAACGCCTGTACTAATAACAGAGCCAACGCCTGTACTAATAACAGAGCCTTACATACACAGTTTGTTGCACTAAGAAGCTCAAAACTACTTGCACTTAGCCTTGCAAGCTACCTCCTCTTTTCTACATTACATTCCTTCTTATTTATAATTTTACAATTGATTACAAAAAGGCCTAGTCATGGATAAACCCATGGGTAGACATCTCATAACCCTAATACAAAAACCCTAATGAACCCCTTGTTGCATCCACAAATCAAGTGACATCCCACGATCTCATATTTGCTTGGGCACTCCATATTCGACCAGAGTCCAAAAAGGTGGTCAAACCTGACCAATGTTTAGTCAAAACTTGGTCGAGGGCCAACCCTCATCTATGGGGGTCCCATCAAATTACCAAGCCTTTTTTTGTTCATAAGAAATTAGTATGATCGAACTTGGGAAAATAGCAAGGTCTTTTGAATGGAACAACAACAAGGATCAACCAGGATTGTCAGTGTAGAATGACTAAGGTTCGATGAAAAACCCCGGTGTTTGGTGACCTATCAATTTGTCGATAGTTAATGAGTGAATCAACGTCGACAATTGTTTTTAGACATTGTTTCGTTGGTAACTTTAGGCAAATGTTTCGATGCCGACCAAAACCGTTGTACAACGCTGATGTGGAAATGTTGACATCGAAGTATAGATATTACACAGGTAACATCAAAATATGACACGATGAAAATATTGAGTCATACGGACTATTTATGCGGCAAAGACACGTGGTCGTTGATTTTGACCTCTTTGTGAGACATTTTTTTGCATCAATGATTTTCTTTAGATATACATCCCGGGCTACAATGTCCTATCCTGTCGATGCTGACGATGTATCGACGATTTTTTATGGTTGATGTTTCGCAGTTTCATCCCTCGGAGTTCGCCAATGATGAAAATGTATCGACGATTCATTATGATTGTCCATATTTTTTATTTATATCTTGGATCTCGTCAATGCCAAAACTGTATCGATGATGTTAAAGAATTGTACTATAGACCAAAATTTTTCGATCGATGACCATTGAAAAAGTTTAAACCATGTACATTTTAGGCCCTTCATTCCATGTTACTAAAAAAGATCAATCCGTCCATAACTTCAAACCAAAAAATAATAACCTATAACAAGACTCAATAACAACATATAAATCCATCCATCCCACAACACTGACTCTGGTTAAAAAATGATAAGTGGTACCCAAAAAGAAATAAATTTCATCAATTATTTTAGGGTGTGTTGAGTGCTCAACAAATGGCGATTCTCTGGGCGAAAAAAAAATATTTTCTCCTTCCTTCGGTCTTATCTTGTGAAAAACTGATTGAGAAATCATTTTGATTTATTCCATTTCTTTCAATAGATCCTATCCTATCAATGTGTACAAAAATACCTAGGTTCGTAGATCCAGATCCACTTGTGCGGTTCAACCTTTTTTCAACCTTCATTCCTTTTGACCGCAATCCATGTCCTTCCTTGACAAGAGTCGGGTAAGGCATCCCCTGGCGTGAGGCCATTTTTAGTTATCATTCCCTTGCTACGATGTTTCTCCACTGCCAAAGAGCATCCATAGCTTTCTTCACTACCAGTGAGCGTCCATAGCCCCGATGGATTTATCTACATACCCTCTCAGACTTTGCACTCCTTTTAATATAAATCATTTTCTTCTGGCGAGAATTCCAAGAGTGAGTCAGAGAGGAGTACGCATGTTACTATCAAGGTGAAACTTTTTAAGGTGAAGCCCTCCCTAGCTCTGTCTAGAGGTACATGTGATCCTTTCCAACTAGCCATTTTTTCCTTTTAGCTTTACCAAACCACTAGGCAGATGTTTCATCGCTTATCGAGGTAGTATGCTCTCAAAGACAAGATGTGGATCTTTTGAAAAATTTTGTCTGCTCGGCATCTCTTATTTTTCATGAAAGTGAACGTCATGAGTAGAGCATGCTTTATCGTATCCCCTCAAGAAATCCTTGAAGTCAAGCATTCCTTTATGAAACACAACTTGTTCAAAGAGAGTAACAAACAAAGAACAAAAATAAAAATCCAATCAAAAAACAATCCAAACAAGGTATCAAAAGTTTTTTTTTTTTTGAGATAAATATTGTTGTAAGGCCTGACCATTAACCGGAAGGGTGTTAGATTCTCCCCTCAGATTATGCAACCGATATGTTCCTTCCATGATATTCTCGGCCACCTGAAAAGGTCCGAGCCATATATTTTGGAATTTTCAATGTTTTCCTTTGGGCTCGTTTTCTTTATCCCACTTCAAGACTAGGTCTCCTACCTCAAAAAGTTTTTCTTTGGCCTTATGTTTGTCGAACCATATTTTAACTACTTGTTGATGAGAGGTGAAATTAACTTTAGCCTTTTATCTTTCTTCATCTAGCATGAGAAGGGTATCAATGATTTGTTTTAGAGCGGATGAGGGCTGACCTATTGATTCCTAGGCAAGATGTAAAGATGGTAGATACCATCTGTTTGGGAGAATGGATTATTTCCCATATACCAGAAAGTATAGAGATTTTCCTATGGATTCTTTAGGCATTACTCTATTGGCCCATATGGAATTATGAAGAAAATTATGCCAATTCTTTTGATTTTCAATGATTGTTTTTTTAAATTCTCACCAGGTTTTTATTAGTTGATTCTGCTACCCCATTCCCTTGTGAATACTAGTTTGCATAATAGTTGATTATGATCCACATATCGAGGGAGAATTATGCAAGTGTGTGGAAGAAAAGTAAGCAGCATTGTCAAAAACGAGGACATAGGGCATCCCAAATCTCATTATTAGTCGTGATTCTAAAAATTGGACCACTACCTTTTCATTAACGTGCATGAGGGGGATAGCTTCCGCTCATATTATGAAATAATCTGTACCAGTCTAGATATAATTATGTTGTTTTGAATAATTCTAAGTAATTTCTCCTATGATTTATATTCCCCATTGCTTGAATGGTCTAGATATGGTCATCGACAGGAGTTGAATGGCTGCCCTCTTTTCCCTATTGGTGCTTACTTGACAAGACTTACATTTTCTGGCATATGCATGAGCGTCCTTGAACATAGTTGGTCAATAATATCCATACTTTACTATTTTGTGAGTCGTGGTTTCTCTCACAAAATTTTGACCTGCTGGGGCATCATGGAGTTCTCTCGGTAACTTTTCTACATCATCATGTTCAATACATATAAGGAGTACTCCATCATAGTTCACACAGAAAATGACAAAATTTATGAGGCGATACTGAGAAGAATTTAACCTAAGAGCTCTCCTTTAACATGAGATCTCTCCTTCCTCTGGGTTTTAGGTTTTCTGGACAAGTTCCATGGTGTAGGAGATAAGACAGGTTTTCGTACCAAGATGCTTGCCCAGGAGAAATTTATAAGTCTTCACTGCACCATAAAGACAACTCATTTTCCCAACCGGAGTGTTCTGCGTTGATCAAATCCTGGGCCTCAGTAACCAATTTACAAAATCCTTGACCCTTGACTACTTTGGCATTTTTTATGTCTAGATAAAATTCTTGAACGACTACCATCCAATTTCCCCTTATTTCTCCCATTTATTGTTGGTTGAACAAAGATCTGACTGCGGGGTGGGGTACTATGACTTTAGTGTGATTCTTTAGGATATAGGATCAGAAATGTTTGACCACTTTATAAATTGTGTAATCCCATTTGTCTATAGACAGATAGTTCAGTTCATCTCCTTGAAGGTTAGTGCTCATAAATATTTGTTGAAATGAGGGCTTCATAGCACTGGTGCATGGGATATTACATTTTTGATGTTTTTCAAGGATTCTTTCCTTTCTTCATCTCATGTAAACTCTTCATATTTACGAATCATTTTTTGTAAAGGTTTAAGAGTTTCAGCGAAGTCAAGAGTAAAGTTTCTCACAAAGTTTATTTTCCCAAAGAAGGACTGCATGGCATGTTTATTATGAGGCAAGGGGAGTTGAGCTATCACTTTTATCCAGTCAAGGTCGATGCTAATTCCTCCCTGAGATATGATATGATCTAATAATTTTCCTTCCTCTACACCAAAGACGGTCTTCTTAGGGTTCAAAGATATTCCATATTTCCTACATATTTCAAAGATCTGAGTCAAATGTTGAATGTGATCTTACTTGTTTTTTGAGTATACTATTAAGTCATCTAAATAGACTACGACACACTTGTTAATAAATACACGAAAAGCTATGCCCATGGCCCTCTGGAAGTTTTCTCCTGCATTAATCAACCCAAAGGGAATTCGTTTATCAGAAAAGGTTCCCCACTTGGTTCGGAAGGTAGTTTTTAATCGATCATCTTCTAAAACCAGGACCTGGTTACATCCCGAGAAACTTTCTAGGAGGAAAAACATTTCTAAGTCGGATATTGTTTGTAGAAGTTGTTCCATGGGAATATATAGTTATCATTTTCTGATTCTCTGTTAAGGTTTTTGAAATCCACACATAGACGGATCTCCCCAGACTTCTTTCTGACATGCACCAAATTAGATAACCAGGCAGAGTGTCTTACCTGAAAGATAATCTTGGCATCTAATAATTTATTCATCTCTTGATACATCATAGGTTCCAGAGATGGGGGTATTTCCTAAGATTTTGTTGGAATGGTTTTACTCGAGACTTTAACGGGATTGTGTGTTGCATAATGCAAGTATCATAAGTTTTCGATTCTCAGTATGAATAAGAAAAGACATCTTGATAATTTTTAAACAATTTGAGATAAGCCTTCATGTATTCTTTGGACATTGTCTTGCCCAAATTTACATCCTTGGGGTTCTCAGGGGTTCCTAGGTTTATAGTTTTGTATATAGGACATGAGCTCCCTGTTTTTTCATTCTTTAGCCCTCTAAATGTTTCTCTTAGGTCGAAAAGGTTCTCCATATTAACCACTCCTTTTGGTATCATGTGAAACTTTGTTTTTTCATCAGAGTGATTTGTTCCCTTCTTCTATTTGTGGATATTTGATTCTATGAGTAGTTCTTGGAATATTTCATCATCAATGGCCAAATTCTTAAAATTATCCTGATTAATAAGGAAATCTATAATCTGTTCATCCCCTTCAAAGACTTTCCAGTTAGTACTTATGGTTTGTAGAGAAGTTCTATTGCAAACCTTGAGGCTTTGTATTCTTCTAAAGGATATAATCTTGAGGTCGTAGTGGCTAGAGCATCAGTAAGGGTAGTTTTCATCCTGGGAACAATAGTAACGTTGAAGGCCTCAAAATTGTCTATTAGTTTGTGCACCTCTTGCTGTTAATTTCTCAAGTGAGGTGAATTGAAATGGATGGTATTCTTTACTTGCCTAATAATAATTCTGGAGTCTCCAAAAACTTTCAATTCCTTGATGTTTAAATCAATGGCTTTATTTAGTCCCTGGACTAGAGCTTCATATTTAGCAGTGTTAGTAGTGCATTCGAATTCTAATTTGCAAGATAAGAATTTTCGTTTCCTCTTTGGGTCAATGAGGATTCATCCTTCTCCCGACCCCTCTTACGATTTAGAACCATCAAAGTACATCATCCAAATTTCTGGGGGGGAATTTCTATCTTCTTCATGTCTAACTATTTTTTCACTTTCAACCTCTGTGTCTACTTCTTCTGCCAGAGAGTCCTACCAAGGGATGCTTTCTCCTGCGACTGCTAGTAAGTCTATTTGGAATATCATTTCATATTTTTGTGTGGGAGGTACGTCAGACACATGAGGGGTGAAATTACTGAAATCAAAATGAAGAGAGTAGTTTCCTAACACAGGGAACTCTGTCGATGAGGGTTCATTTGGGGTCTCTAAATAAGTGACAATATGTTTGAGATATCTTTCTCTGTCAATCCTGATCATTTTTTTATGTCCTTTCAATGGAAACCAAAGGTGAGCCCGGTCGGTAATGAAGTATATGTTTATTTTCCAGGATCAGTCTCGACTAAGTATCATTCCATAAGCCTTTGGGATGTCTACTATGATTATGTCAATTACTTGCACAAATTTTGGATGTGTATAAAATATGATCATGACATCATTAAGTTCCCCAATTACCTTTACCTAACTCCTATCTAATTATATAACTTGTTTATCACTTTTGAGTGGGTTTGCATTCAATTTCTTGCCAATTGACAATGGCATGACATTTGAATATGCCCCTGAATCGACTAGGCAATTATGTAGATTTTTGTTAAAAAACTCAAATGTCAAAAGGAAAGGAGGAACAAAAGGCCTTTATCTTTTGTCTAAATAAAAATCATTCACACTTGGCTTCTTTGTTAAATATTTAAGATATGGGACCTCACTTTGATCAGTGCCTTTTATAGGGGTATCTATTAATTTTAAGGCATGTAACAAAAAATCTTTTTGTTGAGAAATCCTACACATGTCCATGATAGACACATTATCTTTCATCTTCTTCAAGTCTTATACCACGTTGTAGTCTAAATTAGGCATTCCCGTGTATGTGTGTTTGTGGGATTTTTTTGAAAAGAAGATAGGTGTTTTGGGTGATCGAACGCTTGATTTCCACAATATAACTGAGTACTGGTAGGATTAATTTGGACAGGTTGACTTTTACTTCATGTCTATACAGGAAGAAATTCGATCGGGGGTCCCTGCACCTCAGTGACATCATTGAAAGGTATCGGGTGATTGTCATCCCATATCAACATGGCAGTCTCTTCATGTGTCTCTTGAATTTCTTGATCAATGGAATTTATTGTGGAGCTATTAGGTTGTTCTGTTAGAGAACATTCGTCTACGAATTTATTAGCCATTAGAATCATAGCATGCAACCATTGATGACAATCCATTTCTAAATATTTTTCTTTGTGATATGTACAGAGAGAGTATGATGTTATGTTCCCTAAGTCAACATTTAGGTTCATTGGGGGAGGTTCTATGGCTTTAAAGGGTGGATTCCTTTTTAGAAAGGGATTATAATATGTTTGATTTTGGTTTCCTTCGCCATCACTCCTTTTCATATCCATGATCTCGTTGGAGATGTTTTTGATCATCTGCTACAGGTTTCTAGATCCCCTCCTTCTTTCTTAGGACCTTGTTCTGTTTGTTTTCCCGAGGGTCTTGTTAACAAAAGTCCTCTCTTAGGTAGATGTTGGGTTTCCTTTTCTATTTGTGAGATATTACCTTGTTTGCACCCTTTCATTTGGAATTCAATTGTTTTATCTTCTTTGAAATTTTTGGCTAGAGTATTTGTTGACGCTTGAATCTGTCAGGACCAAAATGGAAACCTCACGAGGACATTAGTCACCCTTCGGTTTTAGAGAGGTGGTACTCTTGGAATAAAAGATATATATGTGTTATCTTTGATTAGGAGAGTGCTAGGAAGAAAACCCTAAATCTTAATTTTTTTACATTATAAAATAAAATTGTTCTTCAATAACCTGAGTACAATCTTTATGTGCAGCAAAATAAAATATTTAAGGAGGGCTTCAACATCAAAATTAAATTTTGATCAACATCACATACAATCTTCTTAACAACATATAAATACATAGATATCTTCTTCGTAAGAGAGAATGATTTTATCATCTCAAAGAATTTTAACAAAATACTACAATCAATATCAAAAGAGAATTTGATAGGTCAACCTCAAATACTTTATATTCCGAAAACAGGGTTACAAAGCACACTCGAGATCAACTCCAAAGCAATTCTTTGTGGAGTTTTATTTATGAAAGATATTCTTCATTACAAAATATTTGACAACCATATAGGTGGATGCAAATACTCCATTATCAAGTAATAAAATATCATAGAAGAATGTAAGAATAACACTTAACAACTCATCCTTGTGCCCAACTTTGAGATTCGAGTATCAAACTATGAGAAGTGGTGTAAAAGAATATACACAAAAAAAATGGAGAATATGGAGATTTATTTATTTTGATCATAAGCTTGATTGTGTATCCATGGTTGTACCTTATTCTTCCTCTGATATTCTTCCATGCCCCTTTGACAATACTTATTCTTGGACCTCTTGATGAAGCCTCTTTTCTCTTTTTATGAAAAGATTTTCTAACTACCTAAGCAGTTAGGGTTTTCTTCCTCTCTTGAAATTACTGTACAAGTTTCTTCTTGAAATGTTCCCTTTAATTAATTCATCATTTATTCTGGATGAATTAATTCACATCATTAATACAAGTACATTGAAACTCGGTCCCTCTCCCCTTTTAATAATTTTTTTTAATTAAACTTTTATTTTTTTAAATTTAATTAATTCTCCACTAAAAGAGGACGACTGCAATTTAATTTTATGGAAGTGAAAACCGACGTTTTATCCATGTAAACCACTTCTTATGTTTTCTTCATCATCTCATATTTCCAATGATATAAAATTTTCCCAAATCCGTTGCTTGGATATCAAGATATGAGCTCATGAAGTTGGGTTGTCACATAGGCCCATTAAAATGAATCTGACTGATATTTTAATTTATGAGAAAAATTTATCAACTTTAAGAACTTCAAAGCTACACCACCATCGTCTACAATGAAATACCTTTCCAACGGTATAAATTTTGCATGATTCTGACAGCCAGAGATGAAGTTATGGTCTCTGCAAGATCAACGCTCAGCCACTGTCGATCAAAATTGATGGGAAAATGTGGGCCCTTGGATGAATTTCGTGCTCCCCTTCATAAAATTCAACTTTTTTGGTTTTAAGGTCTATCCTAGATGCATTGTTATATTATATTCTTTAATATATATAAAACTAAGTTTTGATATACTTAGCAAGAAACACAAGAAGAGAAGGAACTATGGAGCTTGGAGAATTTCGACCCTTGGAAAATTGTTGAATATAATAAAAAAATTGTATGCTGGGTTAGCAATGATGAGTCACCCAACCAAATGTTTCCACATGTCATCACTCAGTTGGAAAACAACCTTCCCATAAGAATATTCCATATTTCATCCAATAAAATCATGTCATGTGTCACTTTTTGTATGTTGCCACGTGTCTTCATTAATTAGTTGCCATATGGCACCATCCATTAACTACCATATGGATGTATCTCATTGGTTAATAAAGTTCCATGTGTCACTTGGAGATGTATTTTACGTGAATGTATAGGTAGGTGAGGAAGTCACCCACGGTAATACATAGTAAGAAATGAGTGTGAAAAATTCTAAGTGTAGGTGAAGTGGAGAGGAGAGGTAAATAGTAGTAGAAAGAAGTTGTAAAATATTCCAAGTCTTGAGAATCAGCCAGATGTACTCATATAACATGAAATAAACATCACCAACCCTCACCAACCCATGAACCATAACTCGTATATTTGGCTAAGTGTTGGAGAAGTTACATAGTAAAGAGTACTAAAAAGAGTTGGGTGCATTATGAAGGTGGCGGAAGTCAAAGTGCATTGAGAGGGTAGCGGAGATAACACATACTCTTAAGAAATATCACCAACCGTGAACCCATAGTAACTCATATATTTGGCTAAGTGTTGGAGAAGTTACATAGTAAAGATTAGTAAAAATAGTTAGGTGCATTATCAAGGTGGCGGAAGTCAAAGTGCATTGTGAGGCTAGGGGAGATAACACATACTCTCAATAAATATCACCAATCGGCAAACCCACGGTAAGACATAGTAAATAAAACTAAGTTTGGAAAGTATATAATGGGTCACGTGAAATATTGAAAGAAATAAGGAAAATATGAAAAATTAAAATAAATATATGGGAAATAAAGGAATTACGTGAAATTTGGGAAAGGAAAAAGGCAAAAGGAAAGAAATGGAAAAATGGGATAAAGAAATATGGAAAGCCAAATAAAAGGAAATAAGAAAATAAAAGAAAAGGGAAAGGAATGTGAATGTGGAAAGGAATAAGGTAAAATGGTTAAGGGGAATAGGAAAGTAATAAGACAGTGTGAAAAAATACTAAGTATAGAATGAGAGAATGAATAGGGGTGAAGGGAGAGGAGAGGAGAGAATATGTGACTTAAAATATTTTTCATATTTCTTCTTCTAACACCTCCATTATACTTCTAGACAGAAGTATGGGTATCTTGTTCATGGAGACTTTGATTTTGATTCCATGAAATGCATGGAAAAGATGATACCAAGGGATATGCAATGAACATATAATAGTTCAAAAATATTGATCTTCCAATATCTCTTTTTTTATTATTCCAGGATTGGGAACATATAGGTGACCAAATTTTGGTCAATAGTATGTTTGGCAGCCCTTTTTATGAACATGGAAATAGAAGTTGGGAGAGCATTAGTGTATACTTCAATTTGCAACTCCTGGGTAGATTTAGCCTCGGGTTGGAATTTGTTCAAAATGGTGGTGAATGTTTGGTTGAAATCTTTAGCCTTTTCTTTTGGACTCATAGTGGTGGAGAAAATTTCATCCATTAAATCTCATGTGGTAGTTTCTTCAACAAATTTGTCCAAGAAATCCTTTTGAAACTTTTTCCAGCTAGTTGTGGAACCAACTGGTAGGTTGAAATACCAAGTCGAGGATGAATTTTCAAAGGTATAAGGGGAAAACAATTACACTACATATTCATGTTGTACATTCATCAACCTTATAGCTAATATGAACTTCTTAATATGGTTCTCGGGCAATCCGGATGTTTCGGGGTCAAATTTAGGAAGTAATTTTTTGGGATATCTGGGTAGGTCATGCATCCGACCTGGAATTGCCAGAGCATCTCTTTCCAACCATGGATGGTTATATTGAGGTTGATCTCCCCTTTCTCCATTGTTATCATTATTATCCTCCATGTCTTCTGATTTTGAACCTGAGCGATCTGAGTTAGACCCTTCCTCTTCATATTCAAAATTGTCGGGTTCCGATTAATTACCAACTGATGTTTTAGGTATCATATTAGGGGTTGTTCGATCTCCGCGAGGGAAAAATCTATTAGTTATTATATCATGTGAACAAATACATGGTCAAGGGTGTCAACAATTGGTCTTCTTATTTGTTTTCTTAGAGGAAGTAAAGGAGATAAAGGTAATGCTTTGATCTGTCGGGCATAATCTCTAATGATTCTTCTAAACTTATTTAACTCTCCATGGGGAAGAGTGTAATGTATTTCAAGGTACATGTTTTCTTCCTCTTCGTGTTGATGTGAGTTACTTGTATCAGTAGTACTCTTTGTATGTGGGTTGTCTTGACAGTGACTATCCATGCATGTGGGTTGTTTTGAATCTATAGGCTTTGCGGAATATATTATCAGAAATATTGTTAGCCATGCATTCATTCAATCCCTCCTTCTAGCACCAATTCTATTGAGGGCCCGAAGGTCCCTATAACACAAAAGAAGGAACCAAACCCGCTTAAGACACCCAATTAGACTAGTAAACGTTTGATGAAAGGTAAGGTTTTACATATTCATGATCTGGCCAAAATTATCGATGGGATTTAATCATGATTGAAAAATATGTCTTTTCTGTGAAACCTTTCCTCAGGTTACGCAGTTCTCTTTTTGTTTTGTTTTCTAATATTTATAATAAAATAAAGATATATCTTAAGCTAAATGGAAGAGGGAAGTTAAATTGTGTGTTGGGGGGAAGGTTGGGTTTTAGGATAACCTTTATACCTTAGCATGTAGATGAAGAAGATCTAAACTGCTTCAAGCTAGCATTAATACCATTTTGATTAGTAAAATTCACCATTGTCTAAGATAAGAGTTATAGAAATAAAACATACATGTGACAAGAAGCTAGTGCAAGAAAAGTAATTTTCAATGCTCTATTATCAATCACAGGTTAACACAATTGATTTGTATTCATCAACTAGAATAAAAGAATTGTTACAACATTTATAAGATAACTTTAAATAACAGATACAAGAACTCTTACTCAATACAACAACAAATATTGAATCCGAAGATAGAGATAATCCCCCTGTTGGTCACTATAATTGCTTAATTAATTTCAAACAACCAAGTGAAACATAAATTATCAACCCAGGGAAGTCTTTTGTTTCAAAGATAGCTGCGCACTATATATGCTCAATTCCAAAAGCACTTAGTGTTGTAGTAAAG
>SNQJ01S0015536.1:87250-115301 GCA_010110895.2 Picea sitchensis
AGTGATTTTCCTCGAGAGAGACAAGCTTGAGACCCAACTTGCTATACTCGTACCTCATCGAGGACATGCACTAAAAAACAATCAAGAGCAGCCTGCTCTAATACCATTGATCCGGATTATTTTCGGCACGAAATGAGAGTGGAGATATAATAAAGAAATGCACAGAGATATTGCAGATATTCAATAATATAATAGAAATGTATCAGATATGAAACCATAAACAAAGATATACAGTAATACATGATTTTTATTAATCAAATAAATGTGTAGAGACTGTAAAAATACAGAGTGAAAGACTCGTTAGAATGGTGGCAACTTATCTCTGAGAAGAGATGTGACGACTACTCGCATTCGAAAGAAGATGATTACAATGAGGCTCTAGAGGCATTTTTACAATAAACGGGAATGAAAAAAGTCCTAGACATCCAAAAACCTAACCCTAGGAGATGAAGCGCCAAAAGTCATGTGGGCCCCGTTTGGGTAAGTTAGTACATCAACTTCCTGGGGCCGTAACTTTTGCATACGATCTCCGTTTTAGGTGTATGATAGCTCGTTCGAAAGGTATCATCAAGGAGATTCATTTTGGGGGCTCAATAATGCCTTCGACTATCATTGAGAACCTTTATCTCAAAAAACCTTCATTTAGGCCCTCAAAATGGCCCCGAAAGTTAAAACCTGCTAAAACTAGTAAATTGCCAAAATTGCCAGAAAGTTGTTTTGAGCCAGTTGGAAAAGGTGGGTGGCCACCGATATCCACCTGGATCAATCTGTGTTGATCTCAGGAATCTAAATGATTCCTATTTGCATGACCCCTTCCCTACACCATTCATTGACGAAGTATTAGATAATGTGGGAGGCCATGAGGTATATTCCTTTACAAATGGATTTTCAGGATACCATCAGATCCGGATTGCCAAGGAAGATCTCCATAAGACCACATTTGCAACAGAATGGGGATCCTATCAGTATAAAGTGATTCCATTTGGATTGAAGAATTCCCCAGCCATCTTTTCCAAGGTGTTGGTCGAAGCATTCAAGGAGTTCCTACATAAATTTCTAGATGCATACTTTGATGATTGGACTGTTTTTAGTTTATTATAGAATCACATTGAATGTTTAAGGCTAATGTTGGACAAGTGAAAATAGTGTTATATTTCCTTAAACCTGAAGAAGTGCATTTAATTTTCACCATTTTGGGTGTTGTTAGGTCATATTGTATGCAAACAGGGATTGCTAGTAGATCCATCTAAAATTTCCATTATATTTGACCTACCCCCTCCTACTTTAGTTAAACAGTTGTGCACTATGTTGGGACATACTGGATATTACAGGAAGTTCATTAAAGGCTATGAATAGATTACAACATCCATGGAGAAGATTTTGAAGAAAGACTGCCAATTTCACTGGACAGAAGAATTCCAATAGAGCTTCGAGACGTTGAAACAGAAAATGGTTACAGCGCCCATTCTGGTTTTTCCAGATTGGAGCAAGGAATTTCACGTGCATGTCGATGCATATTCCATTTCATTGGGAGTTGTGTTAGAACAACCTCGAACATGAGACATTGAACACCCGTTAGCCTTTTCTAGAAGGAAGCTATCAATAGTCGAGATTAATTACACCACCACTGAGAGAGAAGTGTTAGCCATGGTATATGTGCTGCAAAAGTTCTGCCACTGCTTACTGGGAGGAAACTTTAGAATGTTTACTGATCACTCCGCACTAAAATACCTAGTCAACAAACCAATGTTGGGGGAGAGAATATGCATATGGATTGTGCTATTTCAGGAATATGATTTTGAGATTGTGGTTAAGCTGGGAAGAATGAACAAAGGTCCTGACCACTTGTCGAGGTTGGAACATGGAGAACAACCCACTAATTTGGAGGATACATTGTCGGATTCACAACTGCTAGCCATCAGAAATATTGATGATCACTTCGCAGTGATAGTCTAGTTCCTGTCAACAGGTATGGCACCTAGTGAGTATACCATCACCTAGAAGAAATGGTTGGTAGTGCATGTTGCATACTTTTCACTCATAGCAGGACAACTATATAGTATGGGACCTGATGAGATATCGAGGAGGTGCGTTATGGAGTAATAACACCCGTTGATCCTCACCGAAGCTCATGAAGGTATTGTAGGAGGACACTACACAAGGAAAGAAACAACGCGGAAGGTTCTTAGAGTTGGCATTTGGTGGCCTACCTTACAAAGAAATGCTAAAGACTATTACAGAGCCTGCGATGTATGCCAAAAAGTTGGGAAACTGTCCAGAAGAGATGAAATGCCTTTAGCACCGCATCTAACCCTACAATAATTTGAGAAATGGGCCATTGACTTCGTGGGACTTATAAACCCACTAGGGAAGCACACATGAGCAAGGTACATCATTACCACGATAAAATACTTGACCAGATGGGCTGAAGCAAGAGCAATTAAGGATGGTAGTGCAACTGCAGCTGCGCGCTTCATATTTGATGACATCATAACCAGGTTTTGATGCTCAAATATCCTTATGAGTGATCAAGGAACACATTTCATAAATAAGACCATTGAAGCCTTGACTGAGGAATTTGTAGTCCATCATCATATGAGCACACCTTACCATCCACAAGTGAATGGGACAGTTGAAGCATTCAATAAGATATTGGACACAACGCTGATGAAGATTTGCAGTGTCAACATGGATGACTAGGATTTAAGAGTACCAGTAGTACTATGGGTCTATATATTCACTTGCAAGAAGCTAACAATGTAGACCCTTTTTAAGTTGGTTTATGGTCTCGAAGTCATTGTCCCAATGGAATATTTGGTACCAAGCCTAAGAATCGCTTCCTTTATAGGTATGGATGATGCTAGCGCTGTTCAATAGAGGCTTGTGCAGTTGGTTGAAATAGAAGAAGATAGATTTATTGCAGGATTCCATCAGTAGGTACAGTAGGAAAGAGAGAAGACCTATCATGATAGGCACATCAATAAGAAGGCATTTAAGTCGAAGGATGGATAAAAACCTTCTTCGTTGTTGTTTTGATGACAGGTTTCAGCCTCAGAGTGTATTCTTATTGTTTTGTGACCTCTGGAGAGGAGCCTTTGCCTACCTCTGGTTGTTTCAGCTTCGGTGCCCTCAACGATCATCTGGTGGTTGGATTTTATGGTGACATTGTTCCTGCAACTAAAATAAACCTAAAAATACTATGTAAAAAACAAAAACCGGATAGAAAACATATAATTTGCAGCCATGTAAAATTTATAATACTTGGATACATACCTGTGAAACTTGCTAAAACCTGGTTATTTTTATATTCATGGGATCTCTGCAACCTTTGAATTACTCCTCTTTCTTCTCTGAAGGCTTTGAATTTCCTTATGTGAAGAATGATTTCATTTACAACTGCTCAAGAGAATTTAAACCAGGGAAGAACTTACCGTGTCGCATCAACCATTCAATTCGGGTGATGAGTGAAATTTAAACAAATTTGTCGCCAAATATCTACAACTTAAATTCATTGTGGGTTGATGGTGGAGGCACGGGGGTGATGTGTTCTATCCGTGATTTTAAACAACTATTTTTATTGGCGCACGAGGTAGAAAATAATGCAGGATTTGGTATTAATTATTCCCTTAAATGCTAAAAATCCAATCTTATCTAACGCTAAAATGTCCCATCTTGTCGCTCTCTCAATGAGTGGATTTGGGAACAGGGGATGTGTTATAAATGTTTTCATTGATGTCCTTCTGCAAAAATCTCCAACGTATATCAATTCCACCATACAATGTTGTCATGGCAAAGATGACTTGGAGGTGTGACTTGGACCTAGGGAACCAAAGAATGAGTCAGGGTAAAACTAGACTGTATGGTTCTCTAATCTGGTAAAGCCATGTTGTGTTGAAGACCGATGACCTAATTCGTGTGTAACAATCGGAGTTGGGAATTTTCTTAAGTTATTCATTCTTAAAACAAACCTTAGCTTGTCGATGCCGAAAAGTATCCAGGGTCGACGATTGACTATAAACCTATCAAGTGATTCCTTTGGATTAGCTCCTTCAAAAAGTATCGATTGTTGAAAATGCATCGAGGATTGACAATCAGGGATAACATTATCATGGTCAAATTTTTTGTTGTGATCCCTCTAGATTTCCTTGATTCTGACAAAGTGCGTCGGGGATTGACTATAGGTGACTTCTTTTCATTCTTTGTTAACATCTATCCACCTCAAATTTTACCAATGTTGAAGGGGAATCAGCTATCAACGTTATACTTATGCAAGACTTGTTGCAAAAACAAAGCAATACTTTTGCCAATACCGATGATGATCAACTACTAAGGTTTTTCGAGTGGTTCTTTTCCTCATTTGAATTCCTTCCAATGCTGAATCTGAGTGCATCGGGTGAATTTTTTTGGCTATTGATTCTTTATTTAGGTGTTAAGGCCTTTTAAGTCATGGGGTTCCATAAGTTAAAACAAACCTGAATATCTGATGAGAGCCATGATAATAAACAAAAATAAAACATTTCTCAAAATGAAGTCAAATCAGATAGTGCAAAGATCAAGTGGTACCTAAAAAAGTAACAATTTGACATAGGATTTTTTAGGGTGTGTTGAGTGCTCAACAAATGGCGATTTACTGGAAGAAAGTAGAATATATGTTCCTACCTTGGGCTTGTCTAATGAAAAATCCGTTTGAGAACTTAACTAGCTTTTATCAGAGCCTCTTTTATCCTTGCATTTGAAATTCTTTGGTTGGTGCATTTGGGACTACCTTTGGGGTTTTCAACTTTTATTCCACCTTTGTTTCCTGCAAACCTGACTCATGCCCCTTTTGAAAAGAGTCTAGTAAATAATTCACTCTCACTAGGCCTTTTAGTTACCCTTATTCACTTACTACAGTGTTGCTCCATTTCCAGCAAGCTTCCATACCCCCGACAGATTCACCCCGACATCACATACCTTGCTTCACTGCCAACAAGAGTCCATAGCCCCGATGGAGTTATCTACATACCCTCTCCTACTGTGTGCTCATTTGATATAGTTGATTTTATTTCGGCATAATGCCCCGAGCGAGTAGGAGAGGAGGACGTCTGTTATTTGAAAAATGAGATGGTTAAGGTGAAATGTTTTCTATATTTGTCTCTAAGGTACATGTATTCCTTTCCAGCTTACCATCTTTCCCTTAACGTTTTACTAGACCACCAAAAAGACACTTCATTTATTTTCCAAGATTTTTCCTCTGTGCAAATTAGATAGAGAACCCCTTATAACAACCATAGGTCCCCTTAGCTCTTCCTGTGTTGTGTGTGAGCGACGAGTCAGGAACATAGTTCGCCATATCGCATGAATTGAGGTCAACTATCGTCTTGTTAAACAAAATATTCAAAAGTGTAGAAGAACTATTACAATAAACAAAAACCAAAATGCACTCCATAATCGACCTAGCTAAAACAAAACATCATGAAAAAATAAACACAATTTTTTTTATTTTTTTATTTTTAAATGGAAATATTGTTTTAGGGCTTGGCCATTCACCGAGAGGGTTTCAGGTTCACCCCTCATATTTTACATATGATACCTTCCTATCCTAATCTTCTCAGCCACCTAAAAAGGTCTGATCCAGTCCGAGACATAGATTTTGAAACTTAGAATGTTTTCCTTTTGAGTCATTTGCTCTGTCCCATTTTAGGACTAAGTCTCCCACTTCAAAATTATTCTCTTTATCCTTATGCTTATCAAACCACATTTTAACTATCTGTTGATGAGCTATGAAATTTTATTTTTCTTTCTCCCTTTCTTCTTCCAACATGAGGAGATTATCAATTCTTTGTTGTATGATTGATGAGGGTTGTCCTCTAGAATCCTGAGCAAGTTGAAGAGATGGAAGGTATAGCTTGTTCGAGAGAATGGATTCTTGTCTGTATACCATAAAGTATGGGGAATTCCCTATATATTCCTTGGGTGTAACTCTATCAGCCCATAAATCATTATGAAGTGAACTATGCCAATTCCTCTGGTTGTCTGCAACTGTTTTCTTTAATGTTCTCATTGTTGGAGTTACTTCAACACACACCTAGGAAATTTCTTTCCTAAGTTTTTTCCTTGTTTATTAGTCATAATTAGTCATTATCCAGCCTCTTATATTTTAGGGGACAATATTCCACCTGGATAATATTCTCTTTCAGTTGACACTTTAGTTTGACTAGTTGAGTTGAGTCTAGATGTTTCATTTGTTTTGTCACCATGCAACATTGGGATCATCACCATGCTAATTCGACCTTGCCTTGGGATCATCACCAAATTTTTTCATTAGCCTTGATTCCCTGAGTTAACTCCTCACTACTCTTTGCTCAGTCAGTTAACTGAAGACTAGTTGACTAGTTAACTCAACTATGTGGCAGTTCAACCCTGTAACTGCCTAAGAGACTAGACTAGGTGGCAGTTCACTCACGTAACTATTCGTGTGTGTCTAGATCACTCTAGACCACCACTATGGTGCATTTTTCACCTCCAGTGCGAACTCATTGAGATATACAAAGTATATCATGTGTAAATTATTCATTATTCAAAACGGTTAATGAGAATTCTTTCTCTCCTTCTTCTTTTTTCTCCAATTCTCTCTGCAAATGTGTGTATCATTGTTTAGATAGATCTATTATGTGCAAGTTCAACACATTTACATGGTATCATATCTGATGGACTGCTAAGAAAAAGCTACACCAAATGTTTTTGCAAGTACAAAAGATTGAAGACAGCGGAAAGATGGATTTCCAAAAAGAATCCATTCTTACACCTTACAACTATTTTTCATGGAAGGAGAAAATATCCATACATCTCCAAAAAATAGGGTTGTATAGGTTAACCTTGAATACAGATACAGAACTGAAATCGGCCATAGAAAAATCCAAGTACTTGAATCGCATGGATGAAACACTCGGAACAATTTGCAGTCTTATTTTTCCGGATCTCCTTTTTCACATATCTTCCTGTAAGACTCCCAATGAAGACTATACCACCATGGAATGGATCTTTGGAAAATAGGATGAGATGAGGGGACACATGATGGAGGTGGATCTTCTCGCATTGGATCCAAAAATCTTCGAAAATATCCAAGATTGCTTTACAAAATTCAAGGATTTACTGTCTCAACTCAAAGCTTGCGGGGTTGATAAATCGAAGGAGGAGAAACAAATGGTTCTCACCATTCTCTCCAAGATTGGGCATGAATTCTCTGTATTCGTATCGACATTCCATACTTTCATATTAACCTCTGGAGCCATGTGGAAGATGCCTTCTCTTGAGGACTTTATCGAATACTTGACACAAGAGAAAACCAAGCTCATCAACATGGGAACAATCAAAGGCCCAAGGGCACATGCACTCACTGTGCATTATGGCAGCCACAAATATCAGAAATATAAAGATAAAGATAAATGGAAATCTCATGCACATCTTAAGAAGGAAGGGTACACAAAACCCTTCACCGATGCCTCCGGATCCAAAGGGAAAAAGGGAAGAAAAGGGGAGAAATGCATGTACTGTCACAAAGGATTCCATTCAGAATCCGCATGCATGAAAGAAAAAAATAGATATAATGTCTCAAATACTAAAGAAAAACAACCTTGGAGATCGCATCCTTGAGGGTGCTAAGAAGAAGAAGCAAGAAGATCTGAATTCCAAGAAACGCAATTCTAGCCATGCCTTGATTGCCATCAACTTCTCTCTCGATGCTTGGATCGTTGATTAAGGATCATCACATCACATGGCTTCCTCAAAAGTATTATATTATTCTTTGGATGCATGCAAAGGTCCTCCTATTCTGATGGGGGACAACTCTTCTGTCGAATTCACTGGCAAAGGAAGGATTGAACTCACCAATGGAAGCTTCGAGAATGTGTTGCATGTTCCCAAACATTTTTTCAACCTTCTCTCCATGTATTAGATGAAGAATTCCGGCACTAGAAATAAATTCATATTCACACCAAATTATGTGGACATATATGACATGCAAACCAACTCCAGGGTTTCTATAGGTGAGGTATATCATCAGTCTAGATTGTATACTTTTTCTGAATTCATTGAACCTGATTATGTTTTACTTCTTACTCATGCTGATGAAAGTAGTAGGATATGGCATGAAAGGTTTGGACATTTCAATTTCATATAAATGAAACAGCTTAGAAATAAAATATTATTTGATGGTCTACCAAACATCCATTTCTCCAAGGGAGTGTATGAGGGATGTGTTCTCAGGAAACACCCTCAAGAGAAATTCGACAAGGGAAAGTCTCAAAGAGACTTCGCACCTTTAGATATGATCTACAGTGACCTCATGGGTGATTTTCCACATCCATCAAGCAAAAAAGAGAGGTTTTTTCTCATTTTTGTTGATGATTTCTCACGTTTTGCATGGATCTATTTTCTCAGGCAAAAATCTAAGGTATTTCAACACCTCAAAGATTTCAAAGCCCTAGTTGAGACACAGTCCGAAAAGAAGATAAAATTCCTCCGAACGAATAATGGGAGAGAGTATGTAAATCATGAGATCCATAATATTTTCCATGAGGTAGGGATTCAATTGTAGCACACAGTTCCCTATACTCTGTAGCAAAATGGAGTTGTTGAGCAGAAAAAATGATCTTTAAAGGAGATGGCATCTTGCATGATCCATGCAAGTCACTACCATAGAGACTATGGGCCGAAGAAATTAATTTTGAAACATACATACAACACAGATCTCCCCATAGATCTGTCAAGGATAAGACCGCCCACGAGGCTTGGAGCGGCCTCAAACCAGAAGTGAACCACTTTCGCATTTTCGGTTCACATGCATGGGCCCAGATTCTTTATAAAAAGAGGAAGGCACTTGATCCATAGAGAACTGAGTGTGTTTTAGTTGGATATCCCGATGGTGTGAAGGGATATAGGATTATTGAGCATAGTGTCCAATTCGATGAAAGTGTCTCACATGTACCTCAGCAGCCGCATGCAGACACCTTCACTCTTCCACCTATCCGATATGATCAACATGCACACGCTGACTGTTCTTCAGAAAATATTTCTGATTCAGGGGACTCAGATGATTCAAATTCAGAGTCAGTTCAGTCAGATGCAGAGTCAGAGCATCCAGATGCAGTTGCAGAGCCAGAGCAGAGGCCCAAGTGGGCACATACCACTCTTCAGGATGCAGGGGATATTGTTGGTGATCCATCCGATACTAGGAGGACTCGATATGATTTAGGGGAGCCTCCTATTGCACTCACTACCATTGAACCATTTCCTTATAGGAATCTTTTCTTGGTTCAGTCTTCAGATCCACAGTCTTATGGTGAGGCTGCTAGAAATTCCTTTTGGGAATCCTCCATGTAGAAGGAGTACAACTCCCTCCTTGAGAACTAGAATTGGGATCTGGATCCCCTTCCTTTTGGGGGGAAACCTTTCAAATGTAGATGGGTCTACAGGACCAAGAGCACAACATATGGACAAATTAGCAGATACAAATCCAATCTTGTTGCCAAAGGCGTTCAATAGGTTCATGGTATTGACTATGATGAGACCTTTGCTCCAATATCGAACATAGATTCCATACAATTGGCACTTTACATTGTGGTAGTCAATGGATGGGAAGTTCATCAGATGGATGTGAAGAATGCATTTCTTCATGGTGATCTCTCTGAGGAGATCTACATGGATCATCCCCAGGGATTTATGTAGGACCCATATTTGTTCTATCGACTAAAGAAGTCACTTTATGGCCTCAAGAAGGCTCTGAGGGCATGGTATGCCAATATGGATTCCTACCTGTTGTCACAAAACATTGTACATTGTAAATCAGAACCGAATGTCTACATGCTCAAGACGACTGATTCACTTCTACTTTTAGTTCTGTATGTCGATGATTTTCTGAGCACCGGGTGCTTGAATTCATCGATTGTTGCAGTCAATAGGATTCTTCATGAATGGTTTTGATGATGGACATGGGTCCACTAAACTTCTTCCTTGGACTTGAGATCAGTCAGGATGCATCAGGCATCAAAATGTCTCAGGCCAAGTATGCACGAGATCTCCTTGAGAGATTTCACATGACAGACTACAAGTCTGCTCTGACTCCTTTCCTATCAGGATTCAAACTTGAGGATGGTGGGGAGAATCCATTGGTTGAAAGAAAATTGTATAGACAACTAGTGGGGATCTTGTTGTATCTCACACACTCTAGACTAGACCTCTCATATGCAGTTGGAACAGTTTCCCGGTTCATGCAGGAGCCACATGAGCTACATTGGAAATCTACAAATCATATCCTTCAATACATACAAGGAACCATCACCTTTGGGATTCATTATGCAGTAGACTCTACATTATATATCATCATGTTTACTTATTCCAACTGGGTTGGCGATAGCACTGATCGCAAGTCCACATCTGGTTACTCACTCAATCTTGGTTCCGGACCTATCTGTTGGTCGAGAAAGAAGAAAGCTGCCATTTCTCTATCTTCAGGAAAGGAAAAGTACAGAGGCGTAGTTAACATAATCATTTAGTCTATGTGGCTACAACATTTTCTCACTGAGTCAGACATTTAGTTTCATCGGTCGATCGTCATCTGGTGTGACAACTAGAGCACTCTGAATTTCTGTAGAGATCCAGTTTAGTGGCAGTGGACAAAGCACATCAAGATACACATGCACTACATTTGGGACTGAGTACATGAGGGGATCATCGAATTATATATTTTTCCTTCAGTGGAACAAAAGACATACATCTTCACCAAGACCTTAACTAAGCAAAAGTTCCATTCTCTACGAAGTTGTCTGAGAGTGAAGAACACAGTTTCCTATCAAGTGTAGTTCTTCTTTTTACATGAATTGTACCTTGAGGAGGGGTTTTCTCATGAGGTTTTCCCTCGTTCCTCACTTTATTTTCAGTGTATCTTTTGTATTTGGGTACCTAACATGGCCTTTTTGTCGAGATACATTCTTTATTTTCACCATAGTGATGTTTAGCGGGGGTGTTGGAGTTACTTCAACACACACCTAGGATTTTTTTTTCCTAAGGTCTTTCCTTGTTTATTAGTCATAATTAGTCATTATCTAGTCTCCTATATTTTAGGGGAGAATATTCCACCTGGACAATATTCTCTTTCAGTTGACAATTTAGTTTGACTAGTTGAGTTGAGTCTAGATGTTGCATTGGTTTTATCACCATGCAACATTGGGAACATCACCATGCTAATTCGACCTTTCCTTGGGATCATCATCAAATAACCGCATTAGCCTTGATTCCCTGAGTTAACTCCTCACTACTCTTTGTTCAGTGAGTTAACTAAAAACTATTTGACTAGTTAACTCAACTAGGTGGCAGTTCACCCCCATAACTGCCTGAGAGACTAGACTAGGTGGCAGTTCACTCCTGTAACTGCTGGTGTGTGTCTAGATAAATCTATACCACCACTATGAAACATTGGTTCACCTCCAGTGTGAACTCATTGAACTATACAAAGTATATCATGTGTAAATTATTGACTATTCAGAACAGTTAATGAGAATTCTTTCATTCTTTCTCTCCTTCTTTTTTCTCCAATTCTCTTTGCAAATGTGTTTATTATTGTTTAGCTAGATCTATTCTATGCAGGTTCAACATATTTACACTCACTAGGTTCTTATTAGTTGATTATTCCACTTCGTTCCCCTATGGATAGTAGTTTGTAGAGTATCTAATTATGATTCCTTTGTCAAGAGAAAACTCTTTTAATAAGGTGGAAGAAAAGTAAGTTGCATTATAAAAAACAAGGATGGAAGGCACACCGAACCTTATGATAAACTGTTGTTCTATGAATTGGATCACCACCTTTTCATTTACATGGGTTAGAGGGATGGCCTCAGGGATGGCCTCTACCCATTTCGTGAAATAATATTTGGTGGTTAGTATGTGTCTATGTTTTTTTGAATAACTCGGTGTAATTTCTCCTATGATATCTAACCCCCATTGCTCGAATGGCCTAGAAAAGGCCATCGGTTGGAGTGGGACAACTTCTCTCTTCTCCCCCCCTGCTCTTATTTGACAAGTTTTACAGTTTCTAGCATATGTGTGAGTGTCCCTGAATAGGGTAGGCCAATAATAGTCATCTCTCAGTATTTTATGTGCAGTGGTGTTTCTTGCGAAATTTCCACCTTCAGGACCATCATGGAGCTCCTTTAGAACTTTGTCTGCATCTTCACATTCGAGACATCTTAAAAGTACCTCATCATAATTAAAACGGAAGAGAACTAAATTTATGAGGTGATATTGTATGGATATTAACCTAAGGGATCTCCTTTCCCTATGGTTTAGGTTTTCTGGGCAAGTCCCATGATGTAGGAGATAATTCAATTTCTCATACCAAGAATCTTTCCCTAGGGAGACGTATGAAGATTCAACACACCATAATGCCAATTCATTCTCCCATCGAGGGTCTTCATTTACTTAGTCCAAGGCTTCAGCTGCCAGCTTGGATAACCCTTTTCCTTTAACCAGTTTAGCAGGTTTTATATCTAGATCCAATTATTGTACTACTTCCATCCAGTTTCCTCTTCTTTCCCCCATCTCATGTTGAGTGAATAGGGATAGAACTGCAGGGTGAGGCATGATGAGTTTGGTATGGTTATTAAGAATGTAATATATGAAGTGTTTTACTTCCTTGTATACCGTGTAAGATTGCTTGTCTATAGCAAGGTAATTTAGTTCGGCCCCTTGGAGATTACTTCTCATGAAGGATATCGGGGCCTTGTTGTTGTCATTATCCTTTTGAGTCAATACTACAACTAACGATTGGTAGGAGGTGAAAGTATACATGAAGAAATATTTGCTAAAGTCCGGACTTCACAACACTGGGGCTTGGGATATCGCAGTCTTAATATCAATGATAGAGTATTTTCGTTCATCATCCTATTGAGTTCAACATCTTTACGGATCATTTTTTGTAAGGGTTTGACTGTTTTAGCGAAATCAGGGGTGAATTTCCTCACAAAATTATTTTTCCCAAAGAATGATTGCATAGTCTTTTTGTTGTGGGGCAATGGAAGTTGGGATATAGCCCTAATCCTTTATGGATCTAGGCCAATTCCTGCTTGAGATATAATGTGGCCTAACAACTTACCTTCCTCAACACCAAAAATAGGTTTCTTAGGGTTTAAGAATATATCTTATTTCCTACACCTTTTGAAAATCTATGTTAAATGTTGGATGTGGTCGTCTCTGTTCTTTGAATACACAGTCACGTCATCCAAATAGAATACTACACATTTTTTGATTAGTCCTTGAAACACTACGTCCATGGCCCTCTGGAAGGTTGCTCCTGCATTGATTAAACCAAAGGGCATGCATTTATATGTGAAGGTTCCCCACTTGGTTCGGAAGGTAGTCTTCAAATAGTCTTCTTCTGAAAATAGAACTTGTTTGTAACCTGAAAACTCATCTAGTAGGGAGAAAATATCAGAGCCAGACATGGTCTACAAGAATTTCTCCATTGGTGGGACTGGTTAGTTGTCCTTTTCTGAAGCTCTGTTGAGGTTTCTGAAATCTACGCATAGGCGGATCTCCCAAGACTTTTTCCTCACAGGAACCAAATTTTCTACCCATGTGAAGTGTCTAACTTGGAAGATAATCTTAGCATCAAGTAGTTTCTTTAGCTCTTGACAGATGAGAGGCTCTAGGGATGAGTGGTATTTCCAAAGCTTCTGCTGGAAGGGTTTTACTTCAGGCTTAAACGGGATAGTGTGTTGAATGATACGAGTATCATAAGTTTTTAGATCTCGATAGGACCATGCAAAGACATCTTGATATTGCCTGAAAAGTTTGACATAAGTTTTCCTTTCCTCTTTGGATATTGTCTTTTTGAGATTTATATTTTTGGGGTTTTTCAGGGTTCCTAAATTTATATTTTCATGCATGGGATAAGAACTCCTCGTCTTTGCATTCTTTGACCCTTTAAATATTTCTCTTAAGTAAAAAAGGTTTTATAAATTGGTTGTTCCCTTTGGTATCATGTGAGACCTTGGTTTGTCAGTTGGTTGATCTCTCTAAGGATCGGTTTCTGTTGATTGTTCCTAGAAAACTTCATCGTCAATAGCCAAGTCATTAAAATTATCCTGATTGGTAATAGAAATTGATTTGGTCATCTCCTTCAAAGACCTTCCAATTAGAAATATTGTTGGGCACTGACAGTTTGTAGAGTAGCTCTACAGTGAACCAGGAGGCTTCATAATCTTCTAGAGGTGATAACCTTAAGGCCGCGGTGGCCAGATAATCAACAAGAATGTTCTTTGTTATGGGGATCACTTTAATGTTGAAAGATTCAAAATGCTCTATTATCTTGTGCACTTCCTGTTGGTATTTCCTCAGGTGTGGAGAGTTGCAATGTATAGTGTTCCTTACTTGTCTAACGATGATTTCAGAAGCTCCAAAAACCTTCAATTCTTTAATGATTAAGTCTATGTATTTCTTTATCCCTTGTACTAGAGATTCATACTCGGTGGTGTTGTTTGTGCATTCAAATTCTAGTCTACATCATAGGAAATGTTGTTTACCCTTTGGATCAATGAGGATGCACCCTTCCCCTGACCGTTCTTGCGATTTAGAACCATCAAAGTAAAAGGTCCAAACTTGTGGGAAAAACCTATTAGCTCCCTCTTTCTTGTCACTTTCCTCCTCTCATCCTCTTAATTCCATGATTTCTAATACATGTTCTTGACAGAAGAGGGTTTCCTCTACTGTTGTCGAAAATTTCTCTTGAAAAATCATTTCGTAGTTTTGAGTAAGAGGTACATCAGATGAGAAGGGGGAGAAATTACCGAAATCGGATTCACAGGAGTAATTTCCTAGTACGGGGAAATATGTATTTGAGGGTTCATTAAGGGTTTCTAAGTCGATGGTCGTATGTTTTATATATCTTTCCCTATTGATCCTGATCATATTTGTGTTTCCCTTTAATGGAAGCCAAAGGTGAGCCTAGTCTGTACTAAAGTATCCATTTAACTTCTCGGAACATGCTCAACTTAATAATAATCCATAAGCTTCTGGAATATCTTCTACAATGGTGTCAATTACTTGCACAAATTTAGGGTGTGTCACTATTCTGATCATTACATCTTTGAGCTCTCCCATGACCTTTACCTGGGTTATGTCTAGTTGTATTACATGTTTATCGCTTTTGAGAGGGAGTACATTTAATTATTTGAAAATAAACAATGACATAACATTAGAGGACGCTCCCAGGTCAACCAAACAATTATGGAGGTTTATGTTGAAGGCTTCAAATTTCAAGAGGAACGGTGGGACAAAAGGTTTTCCCTTCTTTTCTTCAGAGCAGGCATTCATAGTTGGTTTATTCCTTAGATCCGTGGGAGTTAGATTTTCTCCTTGGTGAGTTATTGTTGTAGGATTTTCAACTGATTTCAATGCTTGTAATAGAAAGTACTTTTTTCGAAGGGATTCTACATATGTCCATGACCGATATGTTTTCTTTCAACTTTTTCAAATCTACTACTATGTTGTTGTCTAGCTTGATAGATTCTCATGTATGGATGTTTATAGGATTTATTCGGGGAACAAAGGGTGATTTCAGGTGATTGAGAGCTGGTTTTCCTCCCAAAGTTTGTGCAGTAATAATATCATTTGAGACAGGTTGACCCCTACTTCATGTTTTCAGAGCCAAGATCTTTGTGGCTGGTTCTTGAACCTCAAATAGGTCATCGAAACACACTGGTAGGTATGGGTCCCATATCAACATGGTTGTTTCTTCTGGTGGATCAACTTCTTCCTGATCAGTAGTATTCATAACTGAGCTACTTTATTGTTCGGTTAAGGCAACTTCATCTAGAAATTGGTTGGCCATCAAATTCATGGCATGCACCCATTGTGGGCAGTCTCTTTCAGAGTGTTTCTCTTGGTCATAAGTATAGAAAGATTCAGAAGCTACGTTTCCTAGATCGATGTTTAAGTTGACTGGNTTGTTTTGAAAAAAGGTTTATAGGGCCTCTAGCCTTTGTTTCCTTCCCCTGCAATTCTTTTCATGTCTATGATTTCGTTTGACAACTTATTGAACATGTGTTTTAGGTCTTCTATGTCCCCACTTCCCTCTTCAGGACCTTGTTCTATTTGTTTCCCTTGGTGTCTATTCAATAGTAGTCCTCTCCTGGAAGGAGGTTGAACTTATTTTTTAACTAATGAGACATGGCCTTCTTTACATCCCTTCATTTGGAACTGTATTATTTTGGCTTCTTCAAAATTCTCAGCTAAGCTTGCTTTGGAAACCCTCTTCACAAACATGGAAATAGAAGCTGGGAGAGCATTACCATATACTTTGATTTGCAACTCCTCATTGGGTTTATCTTCGGGTTGGAATTTGTTTAAGATAGTGGTGAATATTTGATTGAATTCTTTAACCTTCTCCTTTGAACTCATGGTGGCGACGAACAACTTGGCCATCAAAGCTCATGTCATGGTTTCTTTTGCAAATTTATCCAAAAAGTCATTTTGAAACTTCGTCCAACTAGTTATAGACCCTACAGGTAAGTTAAAATACCACGTGGAGGATGAGTTCTCAAAAGTATAGGGGAAAATCCTTTATACTATGTCTTCATGTTGTACATTCATCAGTCTGATAGCTAGTATGAATTTTTTGAAATGGTCTTCAAGAAATCCTGAGGTTTCAAGGTCAAATTTAGGGAGTAATTTCTCTGGATGTCGGGAAAGGTTATGTACTCATCCATGGATGGCCAAAGAATCTCTGGCCAACCAAGTTTGATTATTCTGATGTGGGTTTCTCCTTTCTTCATTATGATCATTGGTATCTTCCATGTCTTCAGATCCTGAAACTGAGCATTCTGATTTAAACCCTTCCTCTTCGAAAAAATCATCGCCCTAGGAAAATCCACCAGCCGATGTTTAAGGAATTATATTAAGGAGATGTTCGATTTTGGTAAGGGAGAAATCTATCATGTCTTCTAATGTGTGCAAAAAAACCTAGTCGGGGGACTCGACCATTAGTCTTCTTATTTTTTTTCTTCAATGAAGTAACGGAGCTAAGGGAAACACACCGGTCTATCGGGCATAAGATCTTGTGATTCTTTTGAATTGGTTGGATTCCTTGTGAGGAAGAGAGTAAGGTATCTCAGGGAATAAATTTTCTTCCTCGAGATGGGGTGAGTTACTCATTTTAGGAGTACTCAGTGTGTGTGGGTTGTCTTGGGAATGACTAGCCATGCATGTGGGCTATTTTGAATCTACCGGCTCTATGAAATATTTTGTAAAACATATTGTCACCCATTCATTCTTCAGTCCCTCCTTCTAGCACCAATTTTGTTGAGGGGTCCTAAATCCATTTAACTCAACAATAGGAACCAAACCCACCACTGAGACCCAATTAGAATTTGCAACATTTAATAGTGGAATGGTTCTCCAGATCATGCGATTCGGCCAATTAATCGATGTGATTTACGTTTTCTAATGAAATGTCCTCCATTTCGACGTTATCTTTTGTATTTTATCTTATAGGTGGGACCATTACAAGATAAAATCCGGTATAAACCAACTAGGTAACAAAGTGGGAAAAATTAACTATTGGAGAAGGTTGAGCTTGGGATAACCCTTTCACTCTAGCACGCATAACATGATTCTCTACCACAATCCTAGTACTAATACATTAAATTGTTGGTGTTCTAATTATTGACTGAGATATAATTTATCATAAGAAAAGATGCTTGTGATCAACGATGGCAAGAAAAATAGTTTCCTTAACTCTAATCATCAATCACATATTAACACAATGATTTACTTTTCATCATTAAAGACAATAACTATACAAATATTGAATCAGATAACTTATCAACAGTTTCGGAAGTTCTTACTTGTTACAGAATCCATTCATGAGAAAAAAAATCAGAAATAATTCTTCATCAAATCCAATCACACACGCTTTTGATGAAAACACAAACTTGTCTCTGGTCCTAAATAGGAATTCTCAATTAAGGAAGCTCTGAAATAGTTCTTTACAAATCCAAAAATGAGGGTCTTTACAACAACCATCGACCCTTTGCTAACAGGTCAATCCTCTTATTTATAACATATTATTAACTAAAAATAACTACTAAAAGTGCAACTAAGTAAAACAAAAAATCACCACATGGCACTTTCATCTCTCAACCTTTCTAAGAGTCATCACATGATCTCACTTGAGAGGATGAATCTTCTCATACTCTGACCATTTGATGAATATATCCTCGCATGTGTTAGCATATGATAATCTATGTTGTTCCATTGGGGCCGAAAGAATCTCTCTTATCTCTACTGCCCGTGCCCGATATTTGAATATTCTGGCACTCAATTGTTGCAACATGGATCAATATTTGATCGAGTGTTTCATGACTTGTTTCACTTGTCCTAGAACCATGTACGCCACATTTTCTATCTCTGTAGCCCATGATGACTCTTGTTCGGAATGTGATTTGATCTATGTCGCGCAAGTCGACAAAGTCGTCTGGTGTACCGAATTTGTGAAGGCCGATGTCTCTCATTTCCTGGTTGATCTTGGTCCAACCATTTTCTCACTTGGTCCATTTCTCTTGTATTTCTTGATGAGGTTATTGAGCCATTTGTTTCCCAATATTCAGTCGATTTCTTTATGCGATCGAGGTTTCTTTCCTTTAGCACCCGAATGTCATGCTCTTCAACATCTCGACCCTATTGAACCATGTTGATATAGTCGATCCTTTCCACATCTTGGTGTTCTTTCTCATACCACCTGTCCATATCCTTGCATGTCACCAGTTCCATGAGGGTGTCTTCTTGAAGCTCAGTTATCCTTGCATTGAATAGGTTCCGTTCATCTATAAATTTAGCGTAGGCCTCCTAGAAGTCACTTCTCAGGAACACCGCGGTTTGTGTGGTGTCCTGGTAATATTTTTCCAAGTGGCATAGATGTTCCAATTCCTTCAGTGTAGTGGCTAGCTCCTCTTCATCCATTTTCTCTCTATCTAGGGTGGCATCTGTGATTTCCATCCCTACACCGATAATTTCAAATGTCTTGGCATTTGTTGTGTTGATAATTTTTTCCTTTGTGGTGATGAGGATGGAGTGATCTAGAGTAATCATCCTCTTATTTGTTGTTCTTTTCATGATAATTTTCCTTTTTCGGTCATAGGAGATGGAATGGATTTTAGAAAATTCATCCATGGGTTTGGGGATTTGTTGATCTCCCTAGGTAACCATATTTCCCAGGCCTCCAATGGTGTACATCTATTCGAGAATGGGTTCTTGAACTTCTTTTGTATGTTGAGAGGGTCCTGCCTTTGCTTGTTTCTCATCAGGAGGTTGAGTACCATTTTAAATTGAAGCATTGGGGGTGGGTTCGGTACTTTCTTGATAATAATCTATTGAGATGTCGATTTCCTGCCATGGAGCTTCTTCTTTTTGTTCACCCAACACTGGCTCGTCCGTCAGAGTATCCTTTTGAGTTTCTCATACATCAGGTAGTTCAGTGTCTAAGACACATTCGACCTTCTGGTCATTCTATGAAGGGCTCTAAATTTGAGTGTCGACAGTTGGGGAAGATGCCTTCTCGGGATCCTTTTCCTCTGTGATTTGTACAAGAGTCACCAGGGACACCTCCAAAATTTCTTCATCATCATAGATGTTTATCAATTCGTGGAGGGGGTTTGGTGCACTTGTTCTCCGTGATGTTCTTACTATCTTTGGATGAGTTGAAACATCATATGGTGATATGCCCTATGGTGTTGTAAATCCAACGTTATCTAACCCAATGATTTCATCGATTTATATTATCTTCGGGCCGCTTGGACGTACCCGGCTTTCATTTGAGTTGTTGGTAGGGGCCCCTATCATTCCTATGAGGTATGGGTATTCTTGCAGCTGATCAATTACTTTCTACGCCTATTCTATCATGAGAAATACCCTTTCACATGCATCTTCGGTCATAGGGAATCCTCTATCCTGCACCGAAGCCACTAGGGGAACCTCTGTTGTTTTTTTCGCTCTGATTTCTTCCCTAGCTCTCACGGCCTCTTGAGCCAATTTATATATGGTCATTTCCTATTTATCTAAACTCATGGCCCTGAACCTGGCCATTTTTTGGTCGGCCATCCTTGCTACCACCTCGTCCTAGTCCTGGTCATTTTTCGTGAAGACTTCATCTTCAAATTTGTCGAGGGCATACGACCAACAGGACGACACTTGTGAAGTGTGTTGCAAGACTAGGCCCTTTGGATCATGCTTGCGGAATTGTCCTATTGGGATCCTGAACTCAAGCTGGATCAACCCTTCTTGTTTGGCTTGAGTTGTATCTTTAACAAAGTAGTAACCTACATGGAAACCATAGGGAATAAACACTCGCTTCTTGTCCTTGACCATGGTGGCGTTGTAGCCTTACAAGATGGTTTGATAGCATATTTATCCTACTACAACTTGATCCAAGATGTGAAATGGTAAGAGATGTGGTTCTTTGGTGGCCTCGAACACCCTGATGTAGGTGTCATGCTCTTACAAGTACCAATGGCCTACCTTGGAAATCATTTTCTTGGATGTAGTCAATAGTCTCGGGCATTCCTTCTTAAAAAGAATGAAACAAATTTGTGCAATGAATTCATCGTAGATGAGGGAGTAATACTTCTTGTACATGTTTTCCCATAGGATGCTAAAATAGACTTGGACCATGATCTCTATGACATGCCAACTCAGATTCATTCCAGCAAAAATGATTCTGGTGCACATGATGTCGAGCACATACGAAGCCATGTAGAAATTTGGCGTCTCTCCTTCCTTCGAATTATGACCCTATTGTATGCAGATGCTCAGTATTTTAGAAATTATCTCTCCCAATTTGAAACTACTCCTAGAGATTGCCACTATGTAAGCCAAGGTCATCCATGCCTCCGAAAAACTGGAGTAGTCCTTCTCTCCATACAATCGATAGATGAGAGCCATCAAATAGATGTATGGCTCCTTCAAATTGGACATTGAGTAACAACCAATTCTCTGGTTGGTGTACTTCTTGTCCTCCCTCCACCATGAGGCCATCAACCAGCTGGTGTCATGGCACTCACAGAACTTCACAAAAAAATCTATGTTTAGCCGCTCCTCAAGATCTCTAAGCTTGTAGTTTTCTGAACTTCCATCGATAAGAACACTTTGACACACCCACCATTTTCATTGTTAATTAAAAATTTCTATGTGTCTATGTGGTTGATGAGACACTTTAGGAATTCAATACAGATAAAAATAGGGGTTCTTCTCGCCACCATATGCAGGTACGACCATCGGATGTTCAGGACCACTTCATCGTCAAAGCTCTTACATATGGATCATTGTCTGGGACATATTCTGGGTATTATTTCAGGATGATATTGTTAAAGAGTTCTCCCCAATGTGGGAGTGCCATATTGGACCTCATGATTTCCTCTGTATCTCCAAAGGCCGGAGGCTAGATAAAAACCTTCTTCGTTCTTGTTTTGATGACAGGTTCCAGCTTCATAGTGTATTCTAATTGTTTTTCGGCCCTTGGAGAGGAGCCTTTGCCTACCTATGGTTCTTTCAGCCTCGGTGCCCAAAGTGATCATCTAGTCATTGGCTTTCTTGGCGAAATTTTTCCTGCAACTAAAATAAACCTTCAGAGACTATGTAAAGAACAAAAATTGGATAGAAAACATATAATTTGCAGCCATGTAAAATTTACAATACTTGGATACATACATGTGAAGCTTGCTAAAACCTAGTTATTTTGATACTCACGAGATCTTTGCATCCTTTGAATTACCCGTCTTGCTTCTCTGAAGGATCTGAATTTTCTTGCATGCATAATGATTTCGTTTACAATGGCTCAAGATAATTTAAACCAGGGAAGAAATTACCATGTCGCACCAACCATTCAATTCGGGTGATGAGTGAAATTTAAACAAACCTATCACCAAATCTCTACAACTTAAATTCATCATGGGTTGACAGTAGAGGTGCAGGGGTGATGTGGTCTATCGATGATCTTAAATAGTTGTTTTGATTGTCGCACTAGGTAGAAACTAATGCGGGATTTGGTATTAATTAGCCCCTTAAATTCTCAAAATTTGATCGTATATAACAATAAAATGTCCCATTGTGTCGCTCTCTTAGTGGGTGGATCAGGGATCAGGGGATGTGTTATGAATGTTTTCATTGATTTCCTTCTGCAAAAATCTCTGAAATCGATCAATTTCACTGTACAATGTTTTCGTTGATAAGATGAGTTGGAGGTGTGACTCGGACCTAGGGAACCAAAGAATGACTCGCGGAAAAACTAGACCGTATGGTTCTCTAATATGGTAAAGACACATGGCATTGAAGACCGATGACCTAATTCCCGTGTAACAATCAGAGTTGAGACTTTCCTTAAGTTATTCATTCTTAAAACAAGCCTTATCTTTCCAATTCCCAAAAGTATCCAGGGTTGGCGACCAGCTATAAACCTATCAAGTGATTCCTTTGGATCGACTCCCTCAAAAACCCCCGATTGCTAAAAATGCACCAAGGATCAATGAACAGGAATAACTTTATTGCAGTCCAAATGTTCGTTGTGATCCCTCTGTATTTCTGCGATTCCAACAAAGTGCATCGGGCATCGACTATCGACGACTTCTTTTCATTCTTTGTTAACATCTATCCCCCTTGAATTTTACTGATGTCGAAGGGGAATCGACTATTGATGCTATCCTTATCCAAGACTTGTTGCAAAAACAAAAAATTACTTTTTCCTATATCGATGAAGATCAACGCTCAACGACTGAGGTTTTCTGAGTGGATATTTTCCTTATTTGAATTCCTTCCAATGCCAAATCTGAGCGCGTCGGGTGAAGTGTTTTGGTTGTTGATTCTTTATTCAGGTGTTAAGGTCTTTCAAGTCATGGGGTTCCATAAGTTCAAACAAACCTAAATAGCTAATGAAATTCATGATAATAAGAAAAGACAAAGCATTTCTCAAAATGAAGTGAAATCAGACAGTGCAAAGATGAGGTAGTACCCAAAAAAGTAAAAATTTAACATAGGTTTTTTTAGGGTGTGTTGAGTGATCAACAAATGGTGATTTACTAGGCCAAAGTAGAATCTTTGTTCCTACCTCGGGCTTGGATGATGAAAAATCTGGTTGAGGACTTAATTGGTTTTTATTAGAGCCTCTTTTATCAGCCCATAAAGCATTATGAAGTGAACTATGCCAATTCCTCTGGTTGTCTGCAACTGTTTTCTTTAATATTCTCACTAAGTTCATATTAGTTGATTCTACCACTCTGTTCCCTCGTGGATAGTAGTTTACAGAGTATCTGATTATGATTCCTTTGTCTAGAGAAAACTATGTTAATAAGGTCGAAGAAAAGTAAGTTTCATTATCAAAAACAAGGACGGAAGGCACACCGAACCTTGTGATCAGTTGTTGTTATATGAATTGGATCACCACCTTTTCGTTTACATAGGTCAGAGGGATGACCTTTTCCAATTTAGTGAAATAATCTGTGGTGGTTAGTATGTATCTATGTTGTTTTGAAGAAGTCTATGTAATTTCTGCTACGATATCTAACCTCCATTGCTCGAATGGCCTAGAAACGACCACCGGTTGGACTGAGACAACTTCTCTCTTCTCCCTCCCCGTGCTTATTTGAAAATTTTTAGAGTTTCTAGAATATGTGTGAGCATCCTTGAACATGGTAGGCCAATAATAGCCAACTTTCAGTATTTTATGTGTAGTGGTGTTTCCTGTGAAATCTCCACCTATAGGACCATCATGGAGATCCTTCAGAACTTTATCTACATCTTCACGTACGAGACATATTAAAAGTACCCGATCATAATTAACATGGAAGAGCACTGAATTTATGAGGTGATATTGTGCAGATCTTAACCTAAGGTCTCTCCTTTCCCTAGGGTTTAGGTTTTCTATGCAAGTCCCATGATGTAGGAGATAATTCATTTTCTCGTACCAAGACTCTTTCCCTGGGGAGACGTATGAAGCTTCACCACACCATAATGCCAAGACTCAGTCGAGAAACCAATGAAAATCAATGCTAGAAGAAATGAGGTTACCTATTTTTAGAGGAGATGGATCTAAGGATCCTGACCAACATTGGTTCCTATGCGTAGCTATATGGAGCATTAAGAAAGTCTCTGACGAAGCTATTAACATAGCTCAGTTTGGTACTACCTTGAGAGACCATGCACTGAGATGGTATATGAAGTTTGTTACAACATATAGATAGCCTAGAGAATTGAATGACATTAAGATTGCATTGAGTACAGTGTTCAAGAAGCCTAGGTCAGAGTCACAGTGCATTACAGAGTTGAAGGAAATCAAGCAGAAGGTGACAGAACATGTTTGGGAATTTGATCAGAGGTTTAAGACCTTAACAAGCCTTTTAAGTTTTCAGATTCCAGACAAACAACATAAGGAGTGGTTCATCACTTCCCTCCTGCCACACATTAGAGTTCCTCTAATGCAACAAAAGGTTGCTTCGCAAGATGAAGCATTAGAGATTTCCATGAAACTAGAAGCAACCCCTATAGGAGAATCTAGTCCAGGTATGAGTCATATTTTGAATGAATTAACTAGTTTATCTTTACAGGTTGACGACATGAAGAAAGATAGAGGGAAATATAAAAGAGAAGACATCTAGTGTATTAGATGTAAAGAAGAGGGACATGACAAAGAGCATTGTCCTTTATTTAATGAATACTTGGCCTTTGGAGCTCCTAACCCTTTGAAGCAGTATACTTTACCATGGTGCAAGGTATGTAGAACTAGACATCACCCTAGTGAATGTTATTATATGCAGAAATATGTCCAGACACCCACCAATATTTATTGTACATTCTGTAAATCTATGGGGCATGATGAGAAGGACTGTAGAGCTTATGACCTCATTCATGAAAGTTCAAGGGATGCATATAGAATTCAAGGAGAATTACAACCAGAAGGGAATGTTGCATAGTTCAATTCCCCAGGAAGAGGAAGCTTCACCCCTCATGATGGGTTCATAGGAAGAGGATGAGGAGGAGGCATGGGTCGAGGTCAAGGGCCATTTGGAAACTAATTGTCAGAACCCTTGTACTACTTGCAGCTACTGTAATTCATTTAACCATGTCATTGAAGACTATCCAGTATTGTTAGCTAAAGTTATGGAAAGACAAGGTGGAAACCAACAAGTCCAAAAAATATCAACTGAACCTCTCGATAAGGAACCCAAAGTCGTTGTTAATACCAGAGGAGGCATTGTCATAGGAGAAGATAGGGTGACTCTAGGAAATACTACATATGGATCAGGGATCAGAAGAGCTTCCGAGAATGCGCCATTATTTGATCTAAGGAAAGAAACAAATACTTTTGAAGAAGAAAGAAGAGAATTTGTAGGTGAACAAGCTTCTTCATCTAGGGAATAATCAGAAGTAAGGGAATGTGCAATGCCTCTAGAATTTTATCATTCTGCACCACCTAGAAAAGGAAAAGAGGTAATAAATATTATGGACTTATTGTATACTTGTATTGATTTTATTAAAGATAAAAGAGTTGTGCATGAACTACAACACCTGCTAAGATAGTATGAAATTGAAAGAGTAGATCCTCTGCTGAGTAGAGATGTGAATCAAGTATCTAGAAAAAGGAGGACAAGCAAGGAATTACACCTTAATGCTCAGATTGGAGACTACGACATGGACTATGTGGTCCTCAACCTGGGATTAGAAGTAAATGTTATGATGAAGTAGATTTGGGCATTGATGTGAAAACGTAAACTGATTTAATCTCCTATTAGCCTCAGGATGGTTAATCAGCAGACGGTGAGCCCCTTTGGAAGACTAGAGCATGTTCCTATGGACATCGATGAAGTGAGGACATTTTCATACTTTGAAGTGATTGAGATTGTTGATGATAGTTCTCCCTATCTTGCGTTGTTGGGTATTGATTGGTCTTTAGAGAATTTGATTGTTATTGACCCGAAAAAGAGAAGAATGACATTTGAAGGTGATGGCCTTAGGGTCATTGCACCTCATGACCCTGATGAAGGTCGCAGATACACAAAATTTATAAGAGAAGAATACCATGCCTATGAGCTAGAGAACATATATAAAATGACAGCAAGAAAGCGGGATTATATTAATCCTATAGCAGATGGAAATCTAAGATGGCGAAGTGAAAGTGCATGCTTGTCATATTCAGAAGAAGCGTTGGAAAATTGGCATAACATAATGTATGAAGTATCTACGTGGAGGTGTGCCATATTGACTAAGGCAATTCACTAGATTGGCACAAAAGTAAGTAATCTTCCTCCATTTGATGGCTTGAATAATTTAGAGACATTTCTATTTGAATTTGAAGGAATTGTACCAGTACAATAGAGGTTGTTGGCACTAGATGTCGCACCTTGTGGAGTGGGTACAATGTCGCACCTTGTGGATATATAAGTTCATTAACACCTTAGATACTAGGCCTATCAACTGGTATCTTCAAGAATAACTACATTTAGTCACTACAGATTGGTATGGTATGCCCCATAACTTTATAGCTACCATCCTATATGAAAGTTAGTACCCCACAGTAGATTAGGCTTTACAAATGGTAAGATGGAAGGTATTTGAGGAGGCACCTAATCCCCCTCTTGAACAAGAAGAAGATGAATGGACTGTTCCTCTTCAACGGTTACAGGGTTGTTATAATATTAATGCTAATGAAAATGATTACCCTAGGAATGTGAACATTTCATAAACTAAAGGAAACAGAGATATAGAAGGGCCAGAGATTGAATTACCTTTTGTTGGGCAACCTATTAAAATTAAGAAGGTTAATATTACAATAGAGAAAGAACCTAAGTTGGAAAATGTTGGAGATTATTGGGATGATGCTACTATTAGTAAGATTACATAACTATTGCATGATTATCAGGACTTGTTTCCAACCAAGTTCATAGACATGAAGGGTGTTAAAGGGACCATGGGAGAAATGAAGATTCCTTTGAAAGAAGATGCAAGGCCTGTCAAGAAGAGGCCTTACAGACTGAATCCCAAGTACAAGAAGAAATGAATTGCACCATTTATAGGTATGAATGACATCGATGTTTTTCAAGACAGGCTCGCGCAATTGATGGAACTCGAGGAAGACAACTTCATTTTGGGATTTCATCAACAGGTACAAAAAGAATGAGAAAAGTCTTACCATGACAGACATATCAAGAAGAAAGAATTTAAACAAGGAGATCTTGTACTTTTATATGAAAACAAGCTCATGAAGAATTCAGGAAAGTTCAAGACACATTGGCTTGGGCCATTCGAGGTTGTCTATGTTATAGAAGGTGGATCTACGCAGTTGAATACTCTTAGTGGAGAATAGAAGGATGGTTTGGTAAATGGGAGCCATTTGAATCTATATTGTGATAACCAACTTCCTCACAGCTCTCAGTGAAAGAAAAGGAAGAAGGGTATAGGTACCAAGTGCAGTTGAAATTGGGTACCAGAAACAGAAAAGACAGTATGCATGTGATAGGGAGGGACAAATCAGAAAGAAAAGGTTGCTCTGTGTAGTATGTAGTCGAAGTAATACAGAAGTCTCAACCTTGCAGTGACTCGGGACAAGTCATGTGTGAGTTTTGGGGGCATGTTGGCCCTTGGTCATGTATTAAGAAAGAAAGCGAAGATTAAGGAAGAAGAAAAACAAATTATGAAGTGCACGGAAGGCACACAAACTCAGGAAGGGTCTAAGTGGTTAAAGAAGCATAAAAGAAGGACCAGATTAAAGGAAAGCAAGTTGTTGAAAGAGAAGATCAAGAAAGACAAAGAAGAAAAGAAGATAGATCATGGAAAAGTCAGCAAGTGGTAGAAGACACTAATGGGTGCTTTGGAGCACCTCGTGGAGAAGAAGGTGTTAACTCCCAAAGTAAAACCGTTCTTTCGGTTGGACTTTGTAGAGGATATCCTGGCTATTGGTCGCATGCTTAAGCTACTTTTTGTGTTTTTATAGTTCAAGAAAATTTATGGTTTTGATTCTGTCAAGAGATTGGAAAAG